>JANHFL010005141.1:0-11077 GCA_032468155.1 Oxyrhabdium leporinum
TCTCTCTCTCTCTCTCTCTCTCTCTCTCTCTCTCTCTCTCTCTCTCTCTCTCTCTCTCTCTCTCTCTCTCTCTTGCAGCAGAACCAAGAACAGGGTATTAATTAAAGAACCCAGCAAGGAATAGCTGTCCTAATACACCTTCATTTCTTTAGTTAAACATTGAAATGTGTGTGTTTCAATCTTCCACTTATTCAACATAGAACAAACACTGTAGATTGTGGACATTCTGGCTGGATTAAAAAAAAACAAAAACATTTGGCAAAGGCCCCTGCACATGTAAATGTAGCAAATGCAGCAAAGATGCATAAAATAACACAGTTATGAGCTTGGATACTTGAGAAAGTTTCATTAGAGTGCAGTTACCGCTGATGGTTTCCAAGTGTTCATTTTTCCAGCAATATTCTGAGCTGATGGTGATAGTGGGAAATCTTACCACATTTGGTTGTGTTTTGAATGCAATTTCTTTGCAATAATGCAAGCTCCCAACAGCCTCCCTTGAGGAGGTCCTTCTCTGAGAAACAATCCTTAAAATATCCCCTAAAAATAGCTTGGGGAAACTTGGCTTCTCCTGCATTTAGAACATAGAACATAGAATAATACAGTTGGAAGGGACCCTGGAGGTCTTCTATTCTGACCCCCTGCCCGAACAGGATATGATTTATCCTATATCATTTCATTTGATTTGTAGGCAAGTATGCCACTTGCAGAATTCTTGATTTGTGTTGTAAGTTTTTTTAAGTAAACTAAAATTGTAAATAAAATTCAAAAAAAAGTAAATGGAAATCTAATGATGGTGAGTCGTGGCTCACAGAATCTTAAGAAGAACTGGAATATTCAGCTTTTGAATATCTGTGGTGTTGCAGAGGTTAGAATGAAGTATTGCTGGCTAACTCTACCCACAGTCAGGAGTTTGATCATGACCGGCTCAAGGTTGACTCAGCCTTCCATCCTTCCAAGGTCAGTAAAATGAGGACCCAGATGGTTGGGGGCAAGAGGCTGACTGGCGTGTCCACGCTCTTCTTAAAAACCTCCAGTGATGGCAAGCTATTCCACTGGTTAATTGTTCTACAAGGCAAGCTATTCCACTGGTTAATTGTTCCATCAAGGAATTTCTCTTGAGTTCTACATTGATTAATTTCCATCCATTGTTTCTTGTCCTGCCTTCAGGTGCTTTGGAGAATAGCAATAGCACGTAGACTTATATACAGCTTTGCAGGGCTTCACAGCCCTTTATAAGCAATTTACAGGGTCAGCCTCTTGCCCCCAACTATCTGGGTCCTCATTTTACCAACCTTGGAAGGATGGAAGACTGAGTCAACCTTGGGCCTGGTGAGATTCGAACTGCCAAACTGCTGGCAGTCAGCAGAAGTAGCCTGCAGTACGGCATTCTAACCACTGCGCCACCATGGCTCTTATAATCTTACAGTCACAAATAGGTTGACTTCCCCCCGTCTTCCCTCAAATATTGGAACACTGCCATCGTATTACCCCTAGTCTTTTTTTTTTTCACTAAGACTACACAGTCCAATTCATGCAACTGATCAATCAAACTTCACACTAGGCTTCTATATGTTCCCACAGAATTTTCTTCTATATCTGACTTGGTCAATAAATAAATATCGCTGCACATCAATGCACGGGCCCGCATTATCAAAACCCTTTCTATTTTGATACCCTTCAGGCAGCTCTCTGTGGCTTTTTAACCATGCCCACCTGTGTCTTTGTGCCTGTTTTTCATAAATACAGTTGTCAAAGTGATCACGGGCAATGGAGTTCTTCAGGCTATGCAACTTTCCCCTGGCACTTTGTGTTAAGTAGATACACTGCACCGCTTGACAATAGATGCAGATGGTTATAACCTTCTGGCAATAGTGGTTTGTGGGTTTTTTTTTATTGCTCTATTAAGAGTGATTTTTATTTATTTAATTATTTTGGGGGGTGCCAACAAGAGGTACATGAATATCTTACTGTTGGTAGATGTGTTAAGATGTGTTTTTCCAGTGATTGTTGTGGCATGACATGTACATGAGCTAGGCTTCAGGAGCAGGAAAATGTAGGGGGAATATTCAAGATAAACCTCGGTTAAAACCCATCCGTTTATTCATCTGGATCTGTATTTAGCAGACAATGTGTGTCTTAGTGGAACGGAGTCAGCTGAAAGTATTTCAGAAAAGATGCTTGAGGTTCAAAGGGCCAGCGATGTATATTATGAAGTTACGGAGGCTATCGAATTCATCACAAGAAAGGATGAAGCGCAGGAGAGCCCAAAAAGGAGAAATATGCAAGGGATCTACGAGTCGATTCTTTATATAAGTTGCTCTTTGACCTCTGCTCATCTTTTAGGTGTAGCCTTGGCGCCATTACATTGAGTTAAAGGTTTTATTGACCGGTTCTTCTCAAGCGCCTTGCGAATGCTTCACTGACCTCATTGTCTGTGTGCAGGTGGGTGAAAATGAGAGCGTCTCTGCTTTTCCCTTGACTGCTTGGATTATATAGAAGAGAAAATAAAACTGAAATTTATGATCAATTGGGTTCAGGATAAGGCTTTGTAGATAAGCTGGGATTGATGGCTGTCGACTCCGGCTGCTTGCCACTCTTCAGCAACATTAGAACAATATTGCTTCTCGGGATATTATTTTCAGAATTGTTGTCAGATCTCTAGCGTAATTCGACATTGGCTATGAGAAAAGACTTGCTTTGCTGAGGTTAAGAACAAAAGGACGACTCTGCTGGATCGGAAAGCCAGCCCATTTAATTCAAGGTAATTTTTTTGTTCAAAATGACACCCATGTGGTAAAGTTGACGTCCTCCTTTGTAGCGTATTCCAAACATGAGCTTTGAAAGGGATACTGCCTGTTCCAATCATTTGCCCAATTGCCTGTCAGAATTCATAACTTCTGATAGACCCAGTCTCTATTAATTTCTCTAATCCATTGGCAAAGCCGCCTAAAGCAATTAAGACCCGTTCCCTGCTGTTCAGGAGGCAGTACTTCAGCAGACGTTTCTAATCTGCAAAGAAGCAATTCGTTGTTTCGGAAGGAGGTGATAGAATTATACTTTATCAAAACAGTAGCATTCATGCAGCGGTCAAATTAGTTTCAGACACTGGGGTTCTTTTTTTCCTGTTTTTGTTTTTAAAGAGTTGGTAAATTGTACTTTCCCCACTCAGCGGGTAGCAATGGATGTAAATAATCTTCTAAGCTAGTGTGTGAGCAACACCTTGTGTTGGTAAGTTCTAAATAATAATTATAGGGTGTCTGAGGAAATTCTTTTGTCAATCGGTTGTTTCATTGTTAGTTTGTGTCTGCTGTTAACTTGCTTCACAGTGATAATCCTGAATTGTATTGTTAAGAATAAGGGAGGATTATTTTTTTCTTCTGTGTACAATGTATATTGCACATTTGGGCTTTAGGAGTGCGTGCACCTATTTTCCATTTGCGTAACTCTTTGTGAAGCTTTGTAGGATATCGGCATGGATCTAGGGATTCTCTTCCTGACGTCCCAGCTTTGGAAGCTGTTCAGGAAGCCAAATATGAGAACTTTAGTAATTCATTTGACTGAGACCAACATTCAATTCTATTGAAGAGTAGATTGATTGATCAAGATGGGTAGGGAATGTCTCTAATCTAGATTTATATAAATTTTATTCTATATTCTATATGAGTCTAGCAAAAATATGACTGTGTGCTAGTGTACGGAATAAGGAAGACAAGTTTGACAGAGGTCAGCAAGACTCCTTACCTAGACAAAAGGGGTTGCAACAGTTCAGAGCAAAAACGTAACATTTGGAAGAGGCTTAGATGGACATCTCCCTTTTACACTGGAGTATAAAGAGGAGAAGTCCAGCACAATCTTGGAGTATGTTTTGTTGACATATTAGAAACCCTTGCTTCCCAGGTCCTCTCCTTTTCTGAATCAACATTTCTTGTTTCTACCTAGTGCAGTGTTTCCCAACCTTGGTAGCTTGAAGACGTATTGGCTTCAAGTCCCAGAATCATCCAGCCAGTTCGTTCTGGGCATTAAAATCTACACATCTTCCAGCCACCAAGATTTCAGAAACACTGGTCTAATGGGTGAGCTATTGTCAAGTGTGAAAGGCCAGGTCCATACTTGAAGATCCATTAAAACTGATTTACTGAATTGCTGCTCATGCCTATACACAGGGATCTTCACAACTAATGGTTAGCATCTGCCTGGAGTTAGACAGGGGTCAACAGTTTTTAAGGGGGATTGAACTTAGTTCGCTTGTGGCTACATAGGAATTCTAGGTTGATCCCTCTTTTAACTCTGCCCCCAGGTTTTGCCACTCTTTCCTCTACATCTCACAATTTATTCTTCTTTGAGAAAGATTAGTAGGAAGGAGTATGTATTTAAGAGGCGGCGGCAAAATTGCTTGTCAATCCTAGCAACATTTCCCCCTTTATCCCCAACTTTCCCTGTTGCTGGGGGTTACCTCTATGGAGGGAACGGTACTCTTAGTAGATAAATTAACAACCTACAAGAGTTAATGCAATAAGTAATGTAGTAAAGGATGAATACAGGAAAATAATCAGCATAACCATATAACCTCTTGTTCCTTGTTGAATACTTATTTTCACAAAGAAGAAAGCATAAATGAAACACATCGTAGAGACCACAACATTGGACTACTAATAAGGGAAAGGTAAACCCTTTTGAGAATTTCTTTTTGGAGTAGTCAGAACCACCTGTGCATTTTAAATATCCTCAAATAGCAATGTAGGAACTGCAAAAGGAGAGCACTTAAAGATGTAACAGAATTTTATATTTTTTAAGAATACAAAATTTGGAGTATTTCATGAGCCTTAATAAATTGTTGGTGAAATATGACTCTGAAACCAAGCATTATTAGGGTAGAGATTCATTTTCCCAGTTTTAGGGCTGGTTTCCATACATTTCATTACCTGGCTAGGTAACATCTTCAGAGGAACTTAGGAGATGTCAGTGTTGATATCTTCTGCTTATAAGGGCTTAGTGTGGTCAGTAGGTCTTGTGATGGGGAGGTCACATCAGGTGAAGATCTCAGACTTCAGATCACCTCCCCATCACAAGACCTATGTCAGGGCTCCATCAAAGTTTCAACAAACCACTCAGCACTCAGATAGTAACTAATCCAAATCAGAGTTTATTGAAGAAATAATGTTGGCACATCTGGGAAAAACCTGAATCTGAAAACCCAGGTTCCTCCACACCCAAAAGAATTCAGAGATCCACCTCTTTACCATCATCATACATCACATTCCAAAGTCGAAGCTTATACTCATCATCCCTCATCCATCCTATCACTCCTCTTCCAGGTGCTAACTAGGATGGCCTTGAACCATTTACCAAGAATGTTGTTTAGTCTAAATTATCTTCTAACTACATGAGAAAGTATACCCCCCTTAATTCCCATACACTTTACTGTGGCAGCTTGCAGAGGCCTCACAATTATGGCTTCCAAAGCTGACAACCTACTGACCACATGAAGTCCTTATAAGCAGAAGAACATCAACACTGACATCCCTAAATTCTGCTGAAGATGTTACCTAGCCTGGTAACAAAACATTCAGAAACCAACCCACAAGCTTGTAGAATGAACCTCCACCCTACACCTGAGCTACATATATTTACCACTATTACACACCAAACATTATCTCTGCTGAATCTAGCCTCAGGAGTTCCACCATTCTCTATAGCTATTTCATTCATTTCCTGATGAGTTAATATAACTCACCTTGTCCCCACAGGATATTAAGCCTACAATTGTTTGGGAGCATCTATTCCATTTATTTTGTTATCTATCCCTTTCCAAATGAAAAAAAAAAAAAATCAGGTCAGTACAGACTTCAATGCTTTTGACCACACCACTTAGTATGGTTGACTGAATTCAGAGTTAATTAGACAGTGATTTCATGCGAATGAATTTGTTATTGATTGGCAAAAGGAGAGTGATAGAACAAAGCTGAAAAAGAACAAACTCTTGATGAACAAGAATTTCCGTGATCCCCTTTGGGCAAACTTGAGCAGGCATAGCTTTCTCACTGCTTATCTCCACACCCAAGCCCTCCAAAATGAGGAATTTGGAGATCAGAGAGAAGTTGTACCTCAGTGTTGAAATTTGGGATCCTTGGTCCTCTCTGAGCTTGGTTGCTTGCTTTCAGATGTTTCATTACCCAACTACGTAATTGTTCAGTGCTACAAGGGAGGAGGAGGAAGAGGAAGAGGACTGTGGGATTCTTGGTGCTCTCTGAGCCTGGTTCTTTTCTTGCAGACGTTTCATTACCCAACTAGATAACATAATTGGTGCTGAAGATGTTGCCTAGTTTGGTATTGAAACATCTGCAAGAGAGCAAGCTGAGCACCAAGGACTCCAGAAGATGGAATTTCTTTGCATGCCATCCTAAGAAATTAAAAAAAAAAAGATCTTCAAGAAATATTTTTTGTTCCCTTTGATAATTGATTGCTACCTTTTTCACTTTACTTCCTGGATAGATCTAGTGTTGTCTAGCAAAGGATCAGCTACACATCTTTTGGCAACCTGGTGCTTCAAATGTACCCTCCTTGTTGTCCACTTACAAACATTATTTTTCTTTTCTTCTCCCTCTGCTTTCCATTACTTTATATTAGTTGTGCCATGTTCAACACCCATGAATTCTTAGTATGCTTTCAATGATTACACTATTTTGCAAGGGTTTTAGCATTGCTATTAAACAACAAAGCTTTGTTAGAAGACTTGGTCTATAATTTTAATTTTGAACACCTTCCAATAGGAAAAGAACTCAATTTTGCTATCTTCAATTTTTGCCCACCTTCCCAAAAGAATAAATTACCTCTGGGCTCACCTCCTGGAGATGATCACCGTTCTTCTGCTAAACTGGAGGAGAATTTGGCCTGGCCAGGAGACAGATTTATTGACCCGTTATTATTTAAAGTTGTTTAACCAGCTCAAGAGAAGTCAAAGCTTTCAGGACCTAAACTCCTGCACAAACCACAATTAAAGTGGGACATGTTATGGAGGATGGAAAATCAATAGGTCCAACAGTCTGTTTTAATGTCTGTTTGGACTTCAGAAGAGAAGGAAATTTTAAAGACCCCTTTCTTGGACTACCCCTGTACAGGAAAACAAAAACAAAAACAAAAACACCACCTCTTGCATATGCATGGCAGGAGGTCCTCATTAAAACCTCTTATTTATTTTTCCCTTTTAAGCATTGGCTTTGATAAGCAGCTACCAAAGCAGTTCGTGTTTATAGCTTGCATTCTAAGATCCAGTTTTTGTTACACAACTGAAAACAAGGTCACTCCTGGCTATCTGTAACATTTCTGTTTTCTCACCCGTGATCTCTGCTTGACTGTTTCCTCTCTTTAATGTCATCAAAGAATTCAGAAGCTGCCAATTATTTGTTCTGCTCTGCTCGGCTATTAAATCAAATGGTGCGTGTGATTTTGGTTAAAGCTACTTGTAGAGCACATTGTTCTCCAGATGTTGCTGTATAACAACTCCCAGCGTCCCTTAATGCTACCTGTGCTCAAAAGTGGAAAGGCAGATGATATGTCAGCAGCATGTGGGTGTTTGTGTGTTTCTTGGGCTAAATCACATATCAGTGACTATAAAAGAAAGGGAGGAAGAGCCTGGGAGTGGAGTCAAGAGAGGAATCAGCCTAGAATCCTTACGTTTCCACAAACAGTCTAGGTTCAACCCCTCTTGCATTCTGTTGATCCTATCTTGTGCCAACTTACAGTAGTGCTGACCATTAATTGACTATATTGTTATGTGTAGGCATGAGCAATAAATCAGTTTAATTGGAACTTACTGTGTGGTCCTAATTCTTTGTGCCTGATATTAACTGAGATAGATTGGGATCTATAGGGAGATCACGAGAGATTCCTAAAAATAACCTGCCCTAAATCATACTATTGATGTAGGGAATGGGGTAGCCTAGGGTAAATGTTGTATATACTGTCATTACTGGCTGGCAATTAGCAGTATACAGCTTAAAATGTCTATGGATGTAAGCAAAATTTCTCTGGCATATATAACAATAAATTAAAATAAGACAGAAAAATAGGAGCTAGCAATCATGCCAACTTGTGCAAAGAAGCATTTTTTCCTGCCTCAACACATACACACACCACTTCAAGAAAGAAGGTGGCCACCACAGGTTTTCCTGAGACAATCATGGCATGCATGAAATCGGAGGTCTTTTCTGTTCTTTTATTGTTCAGAAAAGCAATAAATGGAAAGTCAAAATAGATTGTCTAATTCTAAATAAGTGTATGTCTCCTCTTTCTGGATCCAGGGTGATTCATAAATAACAACAACAAAAAGAAGCGAAGTCTAAAACCACGTCATCTTACATAGGTCCCACAGAGCTTCCCAATGCTATAATGTCCCCCTGACTATATAAAATGAGTTTGCAACCATTTTTATTTAAGGTAGTTAGAGTTGCAAGGTACAATTGACAGATTTCTCTGCAAAAGTAAGTGAAAGTTAGTGGGTGGTTATACCAACAACTTCTCACTTGATAAATCAGAGATGTTACCATATGTAACCAGAAGCAACAATTTAGTACTAAATTGAAGAATCTCTCATTTCCTAAGAGATAGTATCCCTTCTTATTTGCTCATACCAAAAACATTGATAAATCAAGTAGGAAAATTTAGCATCGATAGCAGTTTCAGTGCTTCCACTTGTCTGCTGCACATTTGTAGCAGTCATATTGGTGCAAGCTTTCCCATGTGCAACATTAGTTGTACAATTTTAGCTGCAGTTATGATGATGATATTCATTTCTATTTTACTGTGCAGCCCTCATTCTTTAATGCTCATTGATGAGATAGGACCTAAACAACCTTAGCTGTTTTTGAAAATTAAGCAGGATAGGACTTGGTTAGCAAGAAACATCAAGCTAGTGAAAAATATCAAGATTCTAGGTTAAACTGGGAAAAAAAATGTAGATCCTAGACAAAGGGAAACAACTCATGATCATTAATTTGTCTATGAAGTTACCCAAAATCAGGCTGGACTTAAGAGAAATTTGCTTTGCTCATGTTCCTGAACAAACTGGCATATTTGGTCTTTCAGAATAACAGAGCTGGAAAGGATCATGGAGACCTTCTAGTCTAACCCCCTGCGTAAGCAGGAGGCCCTATACCATTCCAGACAAATGGCTGTCCAACCTTTTCTTAAACCTCTAGTGATGGAGCACCCACAACTTCCGGAGGCAAGTCGTTCCACTGAATAATTGTTCTAATTCTCAGGAAATTTCTCCATAGTTCTTGGTTGATTCTCCCCTTGATTATTTCCCATCTATTGTTTCTTGTCCTGCCTTCTAGTGCTTTCAAAGCCGCCTTCTTTGTGTCAGCCCCTCAACTACTGGAACACTGTTGACATTATTATTATTATTTTTTTCTCCTCTCCCTCGCTGTCCAATTTAAACAGAAATGAAAGAATAAGAACTGACAGCCGAGAGCAAATTATGTGCCCTGTAACTGTAGCTGTTTTGCATATCCAAATAATTCTTCTAATGGACAAATTAGATAAGGCTAGTTGCAAGGAATTAAGTACATGTTTCTCTTTGATCTTCCTTAATTCCTTCCCTCCCCAGCTACTGACTTTTCCCCTCCATTCTTTTGATAGCTTTCGATAGCAAGAACAACATCGTTAATGCTATTGTTTCTTGGGGAGTATTTCTGTTGTTTTTACAAAAGAGTTATTTAAATGAGGCAGGAAATAAAAAAAGAAAAAGAAACACCCAGCTTGCTGGCTTTTTCCTGGACCAAGATAGCCTTTCTTTATCACTTCATTTTAACTGGGGCATTGTAGACCGGCTGCATTAAGCTTTCTTGGCTGAAGGCGGAAGGAGAGATAAAATGGAAATATTCATTATGCAGGCATGTTTTTGTAAAGTGGTACGAGCTGAGTTTTAAAGCGAGCCAGGCAGATAGATAGATACACGTAAATGGATTGTTCAGACAGAGATGGAAGGATACGAGAAAGGAGAAGACTGTGCTTGATTGGAGAGATGAATAGATGGGGAGAGGGATTTAAAAAGAAAGAAAGAATGGAGTATAGGATTCCTTTTTTAAATTTCTGCGGCAACTTTGGTAATTGGAAATAAATGGTTTTATGTAATTGATGGAAGAGGAGACCGGTGAGTATAGAAGCATTAGACCTTACTTCTTCAGGAATAACTAGACAGTGGACTGGGATAAGGATTAGTTGGAAAAAAGAAGTCCTTATCATAATAGTTTATTTCATTCAAGTGTTCCTATTATCGGGCTGAGATTTGTTCCTTATTCTTTCTTATAAGTTTTTGATCCATGCCCTACTTGATGCGATTTTGGCAAATCATATCAAGTGCTTTGATTGACAGATAAAGGCAACAATGGAGGTGGGGGGGGGTTGGAGGAACAAAGTGATACAATGATCAAAGAGAAGAAGTCTACTTTCTGAGTAGCTTCAGGAGAACAATCTATAACTCAATGAGCTGCTTGGAATGCCAAGTGTAACTCACGTTAATCCAAATCTGAGCCCCAGATTTGCCAGATATCTAGTTAGGTGGGCTGATGATACTTGAAGTTGAAGACACAGGGAAAGCCTGGGGCAGAAAGCCTGACTGAGTGAAGTAAATTTAACTTTTAACAAAACTACTAATCCTAAACAGCTTCTCACCACCTTCCATTTTATACTAGGACTCTGCAATGGAATCTTTCAACTGTTTTGGGCTACAGTTCCTACTAAGCCCTGCCAGTATGACTGCCAAAAAGGCACCATGTTGGCAAAAGCAGCTGGCTGCAGTTCGGATAAAGACCTCCATGCTACCCACCATATGCAATACCTTAGATTCTGGTAATTCAGATAAGTTTAAGGCAATATGGGTGGTGTGGTGGCTCAGCAGTTAAGACACTGGGCTTGTTGGCTGGAAATCCTTCAGCCCAGGTTTGAGACCCGAACACCACATGATGGGTTGAGCTCCCATCCTCACCTCAGCTCCTGCCTACATAGCTGTTCAAAAGCATGCAAATGCAAATAGATTAATAGGTACCACTTCAGTGGGAAGGTAACAGTACTCCAT
>JANHFL010005141.1:11415-25124 GCA_032468155.1 Oxyrhabdium leporinum
ATTATTATTATTATTATTATTATTATTATGCAATACATGATGGAGATCTCTAACACCAGTCTTTGATGTGCATTGAAAAGGCAAAGTATTATAAATGTTTATTTTTATTTTTATTTTTTTTAAATACTACTTTGTTGCTGACGAAAGAGTAACCGGATTTATTCCACAGGAAGATGAGGGTTTTTTCCCCATCTCTTATCACCTATGCATTGAGGAAATGTTACATTTACTGAGAATAGAAGCTTCTAAGAAGTTAAAATAGCTGCCATTATCATTATTTAAAAGTGTGGATAGCTTTGAAATGTAGCTTGCATGAGCTGTTATTCAGAAGGGACTATAGGCTTGATAATTTTAATCCGTTTTTCATAATGCCTAAATGACTGCCTCTTCTCTTCCCAATATAACTATTTTGTTCCCTTAAACCATTCCAGGTGTTGTTGTTGTTTTTGTTGTTTTTTTTTAAATGTTTCTGCTGGAAGGAAATCATGTGTGTTTGCATAGTGTGTGACAGCGCTCTGTATGTACAAGTGAACAGTTGGTAATGCATACAGAGGATTAATTAATCCTATAAATTAGGCATCTTATTTTACAAACAATTAATTTTAATGTGTGGGTTCATGTGTACATGTATAAATTGTCTGCCACTCATATATTTATTTATATTCATATATACCCCCCGCTCTCTCTCTCTTGCAACCCTGAAGCCTCCAAGATGGCCTCAGCCAGGTTCATTTCAGGGTTGACAATCTCTCTCTCCCAGAGATAGAGTATACTCTATCCAGAGATAGAGTATACTCTGGATTCCCAGGAGGGAGGAAGTGCATTCTAGAGGAGCAAGAGATATTTATTTAGCGTATGGCACGTGTTAGCCAGGGATCACTGAGTTGGCTGGCTGCCTCTGGGAGAGGATTTTTTTTGGGGGTGGTGATGGTGGTGTTATCTTTACCCAATGGATGGCTGAATGCCAGTAGGCATTTGGTGGAGGCTCCTTTCTTGTCCCTGCGTGGTTTATTCGTTCACGGGAATGGAAGTGCCGAGCTGCCAACCTCAGCGGTGTGCAAGCCCAGAGTCTTACCACGAGAGCCACCACGGCCCCTAGCAAGAGACAATTCAATTTAGATAGTTTGTATGACAGAAAGAGGGTGAAGATGGCTCCTCCCTAACAGTTACCACAGCATAGACCTTATGGTGGTGTAAACATGCTTTAGTCTGGCAAGATTCAGTCTACAGGTGTGTGGCACCTCTCCTTGGAGGAATCACAACTATTTCTTTGTTTTTGGACACACACACACACATACCTGAGACATTTCCAGAATTTAGTTTCAGCCAAGGTAGACAAGAAGGGAAAGTTTAGAGATTGTACAAGATTGTACAATCTGTGTGTGATATGTTCTTTTTAGTGCAGAGGATGATCACCATCAACAAATAATCTTATTTCATTTAAATCTGGAAGGGCACAGATCCTAAGAAGGACCCTAGGGGTATTTTATGGGGCAGGGGGCACAGGTGCAAAACATGTAATGGGGGTTATGGCAAGTGCCAAGGAGGTCACAGGGCAGCAAAGTGCATTATACTGCAAATCCTATCTTGTTGATGGTATTGAGACTTAGACAGGGAGGGCACCACAGAAAAACAAGGATGGAAGGGGACCATGGGCATACATAAATAAAATGAAATAATAAAAATGAAATAATTAAATTAAAAAATTAAATAATAATAATAATAATAATAATAAGTTGAAAAGCACTTCTCAAGGGCATACATTTAGGGAATAAAACCAAATCTCAGATAAAATTTTCCCCAAAAGGTACAAACTTCTCCAAACTTTATTGATACACTGCACAATCACAACCATCTCTTATTCTTTCTGAATTAGAAAAGGTTACAACTACAATGTAACATGCACAAAATTTCAGGTAGTATATTCACCTTTTTTTTTAATACGATTATTGACAGGAAAAAAAAAAAGAGACTTGACTTCATTTGCTTTAAGAAATTAAAAATAACCTTTAAAAAAGTATCTCTAGAAGAAGGCTGACAGAATAAAAGGAAAAAAAAATGCTTTAAAAACTTCCATTGGATTATACCTTTTTTTTTTCCTCTCGTTAAAGCATTTGAACACTGAAAATTTATTTACTATTGTTTGTTTCTTTTTATAGGATAAAACGGTGTGAAAACAATATGCACAGCCCATAGCTTTGATACAGCTAGAAGAATTGCACCATTGATAAGTCACAGAACCTGTATAAGGTCTAGCAAAGATAAGGACTCTGAAATGGACAGGTAACGTTTTCGTACAACCAACAAGATTCCTCACAATTGCACTTATACATTGCACAATAATTGGATTTTGTTTGGAAGGAAAAAAAATGCTTTCTGGTATGCGTAAATAACAGAAATTATTTTTCCCCTTATTCTGGGATTGCTGTTTGTGTCAGTTTGTTTGCTTAATTCAAACAGTGAGTTGTTCATTTCAGTCCGGTAAAGAAGAACCTTCATTCATGGTGTCTATTTCCAGTAATTCAAAATCATGAGTATAAACAGGACAGAAGAATTTTGAGAGAGAAGAGATCTGATGAATTCTCCCTCATGTTGGTTTGGCCTTCAATTTAATATATTGGTGTTTTTTTACGAAGTCGTATCAAACTAAACCAGGTGTTTTATTGTTTAGCATCCTTGGCACGAGAGCTTTAATGCATCCATAGGGATTCTGTGTTTATTTCAATAGAGACAAAAGATCCGTGAGGATCCTGAAATTCACAAAAGGAACTCTTGGACCATGAGCAATGAGATACATTTCTGCAAGGAGAATTTTACACCCTTATGAATGAGCAGGGATCTTTGAATCTTTGTGAATATTTATTTATTAAACAATATAAGCAACCCTCGAAAGATTGAACGTTCCTTTTTTTTTATTATTATTAAGATTGCATGGAATGGCTCTTAGCTCTTCAAAGGGCTTCACATGAGCTTGTTCAGAGTCACACAGAAACCTAAATGAAGTTAGGGATTGCTATATGAACAGCAATCACATTAAAAAAAAAATAGAGCTACAAATAGTCCATGATACAGCTGTCTTCTAGTGCGTAGCTCTGTTTTGATTAGGCTGATGGCCCACATACTTGTTTGATATTAATCATTTCATTTTCTGAAGGAGGAGAGGTCACATCCAAGAATGCTTAAGTGTCTTAAATTCGGCTCGTAGCATACACTAGGTCGAAATATGTCTTGGCTTGTAATCTGCATTTTCATTCACTTTTTGAGAGCAGATTTTCCCGAGAAGTAAAAGCTTGCAGTCGGCTTAAGCAGCAAACCATGGTTCTACAAGGAGGCAATGGCTTCCTTGTTTAAAGACCAGCAATTGACGCAGCGGAAGGTACAATCACAATTTGTTGAAAAGGAAAGCAGGCAGCACCGGAAATCGCTTTTGATTAGCAGTGTGGGTCAGTGGATGATCAGGAATACAGGTGAAAAAGACTTGCTATCTGCTCACACGATGACCAAGTGAGGACCTTATAAGAAGTCACGATGACACCATCAAACAGAAAGGACAACATGTCAGGTCTCACAGCCAACAGAGGAATCAGACATGACTGTCTCCCCTTTAATTAACCAACTTACACGGCAAGCAAACCAAGTTTGAAATAAGTTCTTCTTCTTTTTTTTCAAAAAAATGTTGGAAATGTTTTGAATTTGGATCATCTGATAATGTGTTCAAGTTTACTGGAAACGGGGGACCTGGAACAGTCTATGCGAGAAGAACCGAGTAGCCTAAATCTTTATTCTTTATTCTTCTTCTGAGCTAGATGGTTAAGGAGGAAGAGAAAAGGGAGCTTGTAAGGCCATACATTTTGTGTATTTTTCATTATTTGCAGTTACTCAACCGCAAAAAGTGGAAAGAAATATTTCCTGTTTTATTGTCCTAAGAGTTAAATTAATGGCCTATTCATATAGTTCTATTTGGATAGATAACATTTCCACGGTTTTCCCTCTCTTTGACAAAATATATAAGGCTATATTAAGGTGAAAATCTAGTCTAACACATTATGGCTGTGTTGACATGTCTTTAAAAAGAAGTTACTTTACAGAGTTATCTCTTTAATCAAAACAATTTGATTTCTTCTATACGGGGAACCATCTAAACCATAATAGGAACATGCTTAATTCATTCATGTGGACCATCATTCCTGGTTGTCACACACACACACACACACGCACGCACACACACACACAAAAGCCAGGGATAATTAAACAAGTAGAAATGACTTCCCTTTCAGCCTCCTTAGGAAAGAAACAAACCACAGTTCCAGAAATGGTGATTATATTGAACAAGCCAAAATAAGAGCTTCTGTGCCTGATAGAAAGAGTCAAGCAGGAGCTATCAACAAAATAATTTCATTCTTTGTGAATACAACTTGTGTGATCTCACATTCTTGGAAGATAAGTTGGTTTTTTTTGGCAAGGTGCAAAACATTCCCTTGTTAGAGGAGCTTTGGATTGACTTCAGTGGACATAATAATCCAACACAATGTGTAAGCTGTACTAGCACAAATAGTAATAGTGTAAGAAAAACAACATTTCCTCTTACTCCAGGTCATGCAAGCCATCTTCGACTTACAGCCAGAATTCCAGTTGCTAAACAAGGCAACTGTTGTAATTGTGATCATGTGACTGATGCTACAAGAGTCATACATGCGAGGACCACTCATTGTAACTTCAAATAGTCACTAAATGAGCAGTTGCCAAGTCAAGGACTACTTGTACTAATGACTGTGATTAGCACTGGTAAGAATGGAGGGGAGGTGATTTGGGATGAAAGTACCATAGATATTCTGACAAAATTCATCATATATCCAAGTCAAAGCAAGTGAGAGAGAACTTCAGTGGTGAAACATCTGGTTTCCATGAATAAGGTCCACAAATGGTTACAAGAAGGTCTCCTCAAGTGGTGAAAGCAGCTTTCTATATTCTCTGCAGAAAGCATCCAATATTTCATGGGAAAAGACCCTTGGTGAATCAGACATGAAATCTCCTTGAAAGTGCTTAGACTGGGACAGCAAACTAAAGTGTCAAAACTTTCTTAGTCTCCACTTACATACCTTCAATTTCAATGAAGGGTGGTTGTTTTTTGTGCCATATTTTTTTAAAAAAGATTCATCTCAATATCTGCAACCTTGTGTCTATTTACTCGCATGCGGGCTTATTGAAGCAAAAGAACTTTAGCACGTATAACTATGGTCTACTTGAAATCAAAGGGTATGATTTACCGATCAGCCTTTTATATATATCAACGGAAGCTTCATACAAGTCCTCGTGGAAACAGATTGAAGGCTGCCTTGGCCTTGATTCTCTCATGGTTGGTGAAGGAGATACTTGAAGTTTTTTCACCTTCAAAATGTGAGGCATTTCTCATAAACCCAGAAGCGTTCTCCCAGAGGCGTGTGGAAAATATTGGAACACATCAGGCACTTAACTTTAATCATTCTTCAGCAAACTTAGCATGTGGTGTGTCACTAGAATGTCAGTGCACTTAATTCAGGAAGAGTAGCTTGTTCCCCCGTTGCAGAAAATCTCCACGGGAATTACTTACAGCTAGAGTGTCTTCACTTTCCTTCCACTCAGTTTAGTTCTATCCCAAGGGGCTGGTTTGATCTTCTAAGACAAAGGGAGACATGCAGGGGAAAAAAATATATATATAACGCTGGTGGAATGGAATTGCCAAGGCAGAGTTGTCTGGCACGGATTGCAAAATAACTCTGATAAATGTTAAAGCCACAAATATTTTCTAGTCATGATTTTAAACATCTTAAATCCCTTTGCTCTGCTGATCTTACCAGTTTCTGTGTATCTCCTTTTGAAGCCCTTTAGATACTTTGAGTGGATATGGGCATGATGACTACTCTATTGTTTTGATCCAGGGGCATCCCACTCAGTCCTACAAGTTTGCGGTTAAGTCAAACTAAGAGTTGATTTCACTTGACTATGAGTTAGTGTGAGTGTGGTGGCTCACATGATTAGGACACTGGGTGGACGATCAGTAAGCCCATGTTTGAGACCCAAGTTCTGTTTTGCATGGTGGGGTGAGCTCCTGTCATTGACTCCAGCTCCTGCCAACCTAGCAGTTTGAAAGTATGTAATCACAAGTAGATAGATAGGTACTCCTGTGGTGGGCATATTCATGGGGGTATAAAAGAAGTCCCCAGTTGGGCATCTCTGGACAACGTTGATGTCATCAGATAATCCTTTCAATCTGGAAACACCTTAGGTTCTTCCAACACGAATGTGATCAAGTTAGTATTTGTCTCTCTGTGTACATGCACGGACACAATATTTCTCTAAAACTCTTTCTAAATCAGCCAAAAATACACTGCAGGAGTCAGGATCAACTAAAGTCCAAATGCATCTCTAAGGCCAAGGGAAAATCTATCATCTTTCTGAGCATTTATAGGTATCTAGCTGCCTATTTTTAACTCTGGGGCAAAGAAGTTAGTCTTTGGCCAAATATAGCTCAGCAGTTTCTGCAGGGACAAAAATCTATTTTGCATTAAATAGACTTTTCAGGTAGAGATTAAATCAGACTTCAGAAAGCTTTATGGCACTGAGGCTCTTCATGAGAACATGATCACATGAAAACAACGCAGCATCTTATGACACTTTAAGGACAAATTATGACATAAGCTTTCAAAGGCTATTTCAGTATTCAGTATTCAGCTTCAGAGTTGAGTAGGGAAAGTTGTGCTATATCACTGGTATCATATATGGGAAAGACAGTATTAACCGACATGGACAAGAGAATGACATAATTGTGAAAGCCATGTTCTCCAGCTTTTTATATTTCCTTCTCTGTCCCCACCTCTAAAAACAAAACGAAACAAAACAAAAGAAAAGAAAACAAAAGAAAACACAAAAAACCCAAGCCCAAGTCTGATGACTTTCTTTTCTTGAAATCCGAAGAAACGTGCCACTCTGGACAGTAAAATAAGTTATGGGATGAAAATGTCTGTACATTCAATAATAATGCAGTTGGGGTATCTCTGTTTTCATCCCTCATCTAAAAACCAGACTGGGAGCCTTCCCGTGTTTTAAATATGAATATACCACCCAAATATTTTAGTCTTGATTAAGTAAATGTCAGGATCTTTGAATCGTGTTGTACATGTAGCGATAAGGTAAACACTTTGATTGGCGCATCTCTTCAGTCATCCAGGTAGACCCATTGAGAATTTGAACCAGTCACTCACAAGGTCAATTTGGTGTTGCCAAGACACAACTGAGAGCAGCTCAGTACAGTGGCTGCCATACGTCCTTACTGCTTTTCAGGGTGTGGCTGAAGAAAACAGTCTTGGAACCCTCCACCTACCAAGAACGTTCCCCAAGAGAAAAATGTAACATCAGGAACAATGAATTGTTTCCCCATCTTGGTTTCCAGCTAAGAAGTAGCCTGTACCTACCACCAAAGAAAAGGGCACAAACTAGACATTTGGGGACTTGGATTCCCCTCCATGGAGCATCTTTGTGTAGATGACTTCACTCATCTCAGCTGTCCAACCTTGATCATGGTCTTGATTGGAAATGAGTCATGCCAGCGTTCTTCTTAGCACTCTATAGATTAGAACTACCTATTGGCTTGATATTTCTTTCTAACAATGGTCTGTAATGTTAGTAGGTCTTTTTTTTTTTAATTATTCTTGTTTATTCCAGACATCCACAAATATCCCATCATCAATACAAAGAAAAACAGCATATATATTTTTTTTCTTTCTTTCCGTGTAGGAAGCAAAATCCTTTCCTACAATGTTTAGGACTTTTTTGTGCAGACAGAAGCAATCTGAACCTAGGATTATCCAGAAAGAGGAGCCAGGGGAGAATTTTCAGGGACCATCAGTGGTGCTTTTAAAAAACAGTGACCTGAAACAATTCCTTAGCTGCTCTGCAGGGCTAGTGAAGAAACTGAACAGGCACACACAAAACCGAATGGATCTCCTCCTCCTTTGCTTCTTCCCATCTCTGATTTGTTGCTCTTCTCCTGTTTCTTCGGTGTTAATTAAACGCTTAGAACTTAAGTTGCTGTGCAAAACCCTTCTGTTCCAGAGAGGTTTCCGAAGAAATGTACAACTAATGTTGGAAGAAACTAGCAAAGTAATTGGCCTCCAACAGCTTCCGAGGATGGATTTGTAGGATAACAAACACAAAAGTTGTTCTGGGGAGGCTTGGCCGGGGTCGAGGTGGAGAGGCGACCCCATTGCTATATCTGGATAATGAAAAACAATGAGTCTCTTTGACTGTCTATGTGCAGTAGAAAATTGGGGGCACTGAGAAGAATGGCAAATATTCCCCCACTAGATTCAGCACTTTTAAGTTGAATTATTTTAAGGCAATGCTTGACAATGGAAATGTTTCGCTGGGATGATATGGGCAAGAATGCAAAAGGCTTAAAATCCATGGATTGACACAATTGCTGATACCCATGTGCTCCAAAATATTATTCCATTGTCTTTGCCCATTCTTTGATTTGTTTATTTATTTGTTTATTTATTTATTTTTTTTAACTGTGCCTTTTCTTCATCTATATTATTCATTTTGATCCTTTACGGACCATCTCCGTGCCTTCCCTCTGCGGCGAAGAAGGCCAAAAGACTGCAGCGGAATGTTTAAAACTAATAATGGGTTGAATAATGAGGAACTAAAAATTTGTCTAGCGAACGGCAGGACTCGATGAAAGGTGATCAGGCTGATAGATGTTGGAAGAATGGATGGGGAATTGAAGAGGAACAATTTGGATTTTTTTTTAAAAAAAGCTCATCAGATAATTACACTGATAAATTGGTTAATATGGCAAATAAATGACTGGGAAGGCAGATGGATGGATAATTGGATGGATGAACGGATGAATGGGCAGAACGATGAGGCTGATAAATGTGCTTGACTTGCGATTCCATCACTCCAGTTTTTTTTTTAGTAGCGATGAGGAAAGGAGAGCTTCCAACACTTCCCATCAGTTGACTAACTCATAGTCTGCTTCTTAAAGTGCAACATGGCGCCCCACCATCACTTCCATCCCTCACGTAACCCACATCCTGGGGAGGCTTGCAAAGATGGCCTTCGCAGAACGGTACTGGAGGCCTTTGAAGAACCAACCAATGGGAAGGCAAGGATCCAGAATATGAGTGGACGCTTTGAAGCATGAACAGATATGTACAGCACTATCATTATATTAAAAAAAAAGGTGGGGCAGTCCCATTGGTCAAGGAGACACCGAAGGAAGATGATGCTTTGTTGACTTGCTTGATGGACAGTTGTCTCTTGGATGAAAGCATCTCTTCTTCCAGGGGCATTTGGGCAGGCAGAAGCATTCGGTCACAGAAAGGAGAAGTTGAGATGTTTTTCACAGGGTGTTTGAGGAGGATGGAATGGTCGAGGAAGGACGTGAAAACTTATTCAAGAAATATTTGTGATGAACTGATCCAAAAGAGGGTGGTTGGCTTGGTATCAGAATGCCCCTCCCTCCCCTTGTCCTCCCAGCAATAGAATCAAGTTGTAGACTGGTTTCCTTTTTCAGGTTCCCCCAGCAGTGTGGATGGTTAAAAGTCTGTGGTGCGGGAGAAACCAGGCAGCATTTTGCAAGGATCCTCACTCTTCTTATCAAAACTTGAGCAGAAAATAAGCAAAGAGAGTGCCCGATAGCCAGATGCAGGCCATTGCTCTGGAAGCTGCATTGTTGCCATCGTGTACTGCTCCTGGGCCTGGATCGGATGACAGACACAACAAAAAAGAAGGAAAGAAAGACAATGGTCATTAGCAAAATGAGATCCCTCCCCCCTCCTCTCCTACAAATACGAAGGAGGATTCTGAGAAACATTTGAGAGCATGAGATAAATTTGGGAAAGAAAGTAAAAGTTAGAGAGAGACTTGGAAAGAAGTCTCAGGGCAGAAGGCAGAGCAAAGGTTCAGATGGCCAAATATAGTCTTTGAAAGTCTTGGGTATAATTATTAGATTTGTCCCCAGGTCGTTACTTAACTACAATTCAGTGAAATGTATAAGGTATGTAATTGGAGAATATATATATTATCTAGACTTTAATGTCGATCCTAGTGAAATAACACTGTTTACTTACTCTTTCCACTGATTTTTAGTGTATAGACCAGGGGTTTCCAACCTTGGCAACTATAAGACTTGTGTCTCAAAGGTGGTTTTTTTTCAGAAGGCTTTCTTGTTTTTTTTCTTTTGAAGACATTTTGCTTCTCATCCAAGAAGCTTCTTCAACTCTGACGGAATAATGGGGATAGTTGTCAGAGCTGAAGAAGCTTCTTGGACGAGAAGTGAAACGTCTTCAAAAAACAACAAGAAAATCCAGTTGCCTCCTGAAAAAAAAAGCACCTTTGGGACTACCATGAGCTGAATGACTGAGAATCTCTACAGACTATAAGACTTGTGGACTTCAACTCCCAGAATTCTCCAGCCAGCCAATTCCTCAGCATAGATTTCAGCCTTTGGCCCAGAAATAACTTGTGCATTCCACTCCTAAGGGGAGCCCTAGCATCTTCTATAATTACCCTGCTTCCTTGAGAGTGTTATGGCTGCTCTCATGCTTGGTCTGTAACACAATCACCAAGAAGAAGAAAAAGAAAAATGTCCTTTGTTCAACATAGATCATGGCTCACATGCTTCGGAAAAAAAAACAGGTGAATGGATGGAAATAAATAAAAGAGGTTAAGGAAGTCCTTAGAGGGAGAAAATGAGTGTTCAGAAAACCATATTCCTTGAGAATGGTTCAGGGATGCTAATAACCAAGACAGAGGACTCATACAAGGGCAAAAGCCAAAGCAAACACAATCCTATAGTAAGAAAATAACATTGCATCATTAGTCATTTGCAAAAGGGGGCGAGGAAGGGATAAGCACAGATATTTAATTGAAGTGTTGCAATGCAAATTCCATGCAACATTGTGACATAAGTGTTAAAAGGTTGAGATGTCTTAATGCACCTTTCATTATTTTGTTGGCATAATGGTTTTGAGTGGATGTTATGTGTACAGTATGAAGCCATTGTGTTATTTTAAACAAAGAAGTTATTCCCTACCAATGCAAGAAATATGTTTATTCAGAGTAGCCATGTAAGGGGAAAGATTCAGAGTGTTTTATGGAGTGTCATACAGGTAGGAAAGGACCATGCCATTTGAGCAGAAACTAGCCATATTTTCCTTGGGGAGACTCCCAGATTCAGTATCAGTCATTTCCAGCCAAACAGATAGCAGGAACTGTTGGGATTGTGGAAGGTAAAAGGATGAGACATGGGAGAGATGGATTAATAATCCCATTTATTAATCAAATCAAAATTCTTGGCAACTCACAAGTGTCTCGTCCAAGCTTTCATTTACTAACTTCTTTTCCTTGCTCAAACTTGGTCAGCTTCCTAAGAAATAGTGCAGGCATATCTTGCCTTAAAGATTTCTCTAGATTTATTTCCTTTGTGAAATATTACATTGCTTCGGTAGAAATTTCTCAATTCATAGCAAGTTAATAGAGACTCAACGGTACTTAATTTTTTTCATGAAGGCAAGATTTCATCTGTCGTTTGAGACTGTTGTTCTACCTTGCCCAACTTGGATGCCTTCCAGATGTATGGACCTTCTCCCCCAAATTCCCAGCAACCAATCTCCTGGCTAGAATCCCTACAAGATGTACACCCAAATCTGGAGTATGTTCACATTAGTCAGATGGCACAATTCATAATGTTATGTAAATGAGCCACAGGCTGTAAGATTCTCCTTTCCCCTAGACTTTCTGGTTTTTCTTTGAAGACGTTTCACTTCTCATCCAAGAAGCTTCTTCAGGTCTGACTGGATGGTGGGGAATGGAAGGGTTTATACTCCTTGCAAAGAGCTGGTCCTTTACATCCTTTTTAGAGGGCCTCCAATTGCTTCAATGACCCTCTAAAAGGATGCAAATGACCAGCTGTCTGCAAGGAGTATAATCCTTCCATACCCCACCATCCTGTCAGAGCTGAAGAAGCTTCTTGGATGAGAAGTGAAACGTCTTCAAAGAAAAAAAAACCAAGAAAGTCTGGTTGCCTCTTGAAAAAGCACCTTTGAGACAACCATCACCTGGACGACTGATAATCTCTATGGACATTCTCCTTTTCCCTTTCTTCCTCCACTCTGCTGAAAAGGAGGTAGGGGACATTTTGATTTACAATCCCCAAAGATCCAGTTCTGTAGTTTCCTGAAATTATAGAGGTCCTCTCTCTCACACATACATACACAAAAGGCGCACAATCAATTTGGTCATTGAACACTATGCCAGAATTTGAATCCCCCAAAGTGGCTGGGACGAAGGAAAAGTAGCGGCGCCAGGCACAACATAAGCTAATTTGATTAAATTTTAAGTTACATTTAATTAGATGCTTAAAATGATTGTTAATGATATTCACAAGAGTGCACCAGTGAGCAAACTATGGGCAGGAACCACAGGTTGTGCATCTCCTAGTTTAACTTGAACAATGCAGGCAGGGGTCACGCCGGCTCAAAATCCAGCTGTGTTTTCACAAACCATACTTTAAATTAATTTGAATTCTCATTTCTCGTGTCACATGAAATCCCTGTCATGCAGATGTGGTCCTTCTTTGTGCCTGTAACTGTTGGGAAAAGACCTGTGAACGAGCGTCTCATTGCTATGCATAGATGCAACGCTAAATCCTATGAGCAAAAGTGCAGGACATTGATTTAATTAAAAATGTAAACATGTTTATTAATATCCTGGTCCTCTCCCTCGAGCATCTGATATAAACCAGAGGGTGAATCTACCGCCTGCATCAGAAAGCAACCATCCCAATTGTAACAGCTGTGGCACCAACAGCCATAACAATCATAATAACGATATATCAACGGCAACGCATTAAAACATCAAAAAAACGGTGCAAAAAAAAAACCTCTGGAGACAAGGAGTGATGGATCTCCACAAGGAAGATGTGGTTTCCACCACTGGAAATATCCTGTGCTCACCTAATTTAAAATGAAGGTTAAAAAAAACCCGAAACTCTGCAGCTGCTCTTAAGGTCGCGACTAGTCTGTATGGGGAAAGATATTTCCTTGGTTGTATGTTTTTTTCAACCCTCCACCCCAAAAATCCATCAAACAGAGGCAGAACGTAGAGACAATAGTAAGACAAAAAGCACATTTCTTTTCCCTGTCTGTTTAAGGATGTTTTTAAAAGTTTTAGCGGAGAACTGAAGCATTCAGTGCAGGTTCTCAACCAAATTCAGCTGCGAAACCCCACAGCTATTTTCCCCTTCTCCCCAAATCCCACTGCAACTGTTAGCAACCAAAGAGGCTGTTTGATTCATTAATCTACAATTTTATAGCAACACTGATTGACTGGAATCTTAGAATAGAACACATCTGTGCCGCCGCCTCCCATCTGGAAACCTTTATGCACTAACTGCTCTTAAATGTTTTATACTCTTGTCGTTTTTGCTCCATGGTGAGGGCAACGGCCCACCTCCCTTCAACCATCCCTTGCCTTTTTTCTCCTCTCATTCCAATAGATGAAAAAGGCTGCTTTCAGATGTGGCTTAACAATCTGAGCACCATTAGCGTAGTGAAAAATTAATAAGGACCACTGCACATGGGCAGACTCCAGAAAGAAAGAAAGAAAGAAAGAAAGAAAGAAAGAAAGAAAGAAAGAAAGAAAGAAAGAAAGAAAGAAAGAAA
>JANHFL010005141.1:41453-52294 GCA_032468155.1 Oxyrhabdium leporinum
TATGTTCCCGCTGTCTGATGGCACTTCCAGCATTTATCTGATTTATCTTTAAACATTCTTGCTAATCTTGCCGGTGCCATTGTCTTGCATTGTTAATCACAACATATTATTTTTTTAAGAGCATGAATCCACCATGATATTATTAGCTATTCTAATAGCACTAGCAGTTAGATTTATATACTGCTTCACATTGCTTTACAGCCTTCTTTAGGTGGTTTACAGAATCAGCATATTGCCTCCAACAATTTTGGGTTCTCATTTTACTGACCTTGGAAGGATGGAAGGCTGAGTCAACCTTGAGCTCAGTGAGATTTGAACTGCCAAACTGCTGGCAGCCAGCAGTCAGCAGAAGTAGCCTGCAGTACTGCACTCTAACCACTGAGCCACCATGGCTCTCATCCTTACCACTGCCATAAACCTTGAATTTAAGGGACTCATGGAGGGTATTAATGTTTGTTAAATGGTAAATGATATTTTTGGGGGGCGTGAAAAGACATTCCTGCATAAGAAAATCAACTTCAGTGATAACAGCAACTGCATATTTTGCATAAAACCAGACACCGTCCAGATTGATTTGCCCAAAATGGAATTTGTCTATTGTTGGTACAAAGTTTGCTACTGCCTGAAAACTGCAGAAAAGCCACATCCATAAGATTTTGTCAATTAAAGCCCAAGCTTGCAAACTCCAGATCCATTAAATCAAGGGTTTCTCATATTTCACAAATGCCCGCATGGAGTAGTAGAACGGGAATAGAATTTTATACGATCAGTGACCAGTTCAAAAACTAAAGTGAGAAAGAGAGTTGAGGAACTGTAGTATGGTATAGTGGTTACCAAAATGTAAAAAAAAAAAAAAAACACTACCAGGGAAAGCCCCATTCAAATCAACATCAAACTATATGCATTCTGAGTCGTTCTCGGTCAGTCTCTCGAGAAGTTGTCATCAGTCTCTATCTCAATTCAGCTAACTTCAAGGGGAAATGCTATAATCAGCTCCTAGAAAGGAAACTTCAAATCTAACAAATAATAAGAAATCTTCAACCTAATATTAATCAAAATCTGGTTTCCTTACTTTTCCTAACATTTAGGAGATCATGGGCTGAGAGAAGCAAAAATGTACTTAAGTATTGTGGGGTTTTGTTTTTTTGCTCGCATGCTAAAATTCTTCGTTCCAATTCTTGCTTCCTCTAGATTAGGGAGAGAGAGTACGGATTTGTGTCTGAAATTCTGGAGAGTCCTACGAGTCAGTTTGGAGGTCATTGGGGTTGAGGCTCCAATGTGTTGGTGCATTTGCAGGACACTTTCAATGTACCCAAGAACTAATGGGAACACAGTAATCCTTGTATCAGCTTTCTTCCAAATCTCCAAGCATGCAAGCTTAAATTTCAGATCATTAGTCACTCAGGAATTCTCGCTCCTCACTGAAAAGCAAGAAGTCGCTCTCTCCCTCTCCCTCTCCCTCTCTCTTTGTTGAAGTCTCAACCTGTCCTCATCTTTCATCACAATTCATTGAGCAAATCATTATCAGCAGCCAAGGCTTTGTGCCAACCCAATGAGATGCATGAGTGATTCCATGCTGAGCCACGAAGATTGATATTCCACCAGAAACACCTGAAGTAACTCTGAAGATGGATTATTCATCAGAAACTTCAGCTACTGCAGTGTGCATACAGATTATGGAGATATAGGCCACCAGAAGATCTTGGTGAAGAAGAGAGGTCCCGGATGGAAAAGTCATAAAAATACAAAACAGTCATACAACAGTCAAACAGGGAGCCACCTAATCTTAGATATCACATGGAGACCTCGCTCCCTTCCTATTACCCAAGATCCTTTAATTCACTTTCCTTCACCTAATTTCCATTTGCGTTTTCAATATTTCATCTGTGATGGAAACATTTAATCATGAGAACGGGGGAAAAATAATCAGTCACATTTTTTCTTCTTGCTCCTGGATTCTTCTACCAATAGATTTGACTAGTTTTCCTTCATAGTTATAATTACCACCACAAGCCAAGTGTTTCCATCTTCTCCTTACTATTAGAAGCTTATCTATATGTAAATGAAGGTGGGCATGTGACGGGAGTGTCTGAAGAATGTAATAAAAAACTCAATATGGTGGTCATACGGACACAATCAAAGCATTGCCATGTCTTAGGTGTATTATGTGTGTGATACATATAGAAGTTGGGCTGTGTTTCAATCAGTCCATTGCAGCCGCCATCTTGATTTTTTGGCAACACCCTGCAGATGGCCCTAGAATGTGGTTTACCACACTAATTTATAAACAAACTACTTCACAAACAAGCAGTACTAGCACTGATGATGTTACCTAGTTTGGATAATGTAATGTCTGCAAGAAAACAACCAAGTTCAGAGAGCACAAAGGACCTCTCTTTTCAACCCTGAGCTACAAATATTCTCTTCTATCAGAAACAAAGTTTTGATTTCAGCATTTCCGACTGTATAGTTTGATCCTGACGGGCTGAAGGTTGACTCAATCTTCCATCCTTCCGAGGTTAGTAAAATGAGGACCCAGATTGCTGGTGGTAATATGCTGTAAAATCCCTTAGAGAGGCTATAAAGCAGTATGAAGCAGTGTATAAGTCTGTTGCTACAGGCTAGCATCATGTAATTGCCCAATTATTGGACTCCAATGCAATAAGGGATCTGCTTTTAATTTTTAAACCAGATGGAAACTGGTTCACATGGAAAAGATCTCAAACTAAATTCTTAAGTCTATCTAAGCCGGCAGAATACTTGACCAGAACTTGTGACAATCAATAGGGGTCAATATATCTATACAGCATTCATATAAATATATAGACTATATGTTCCTGTGCAATTTCTCATATATCTTTTATTCTTGTTATCATAAGATTGTTGCCATGTGTTTGTTTGGTGTGTTTGTTTTTTTCCCCTGCAAATATTCACTGCAGAAAGTATTCACTTGTCCCAAAATTTACACAGAATACTTTTTTCTTTTCTTTTCTCCTTTTTGGCTTCCCCAGTACAAAAGCACAACGGAAAAATGAACTTATCTTTCAAAAGCTTCATTCTTCTGCAATTACTTAAACAAATAAAAGTTGACTCAGAGTACCTTTGTTTCAGAAGGTCAGCCATGCTCACAAACTGTGAACTGCCATTTGTAAAGAAAGAGAATAATCAGAAACAAGTGACTGTAGATCCCATTATAGAAGCGAAAAGAAAGCAGACTAAATGATGAAAATATCTCTGCAAGCACAGAGTCATTATCAGTCATTAACATTTATTTTGGGCCTGAATTTTTCTGCTGCCTTCTCTTCTTTTTTTTTAACCCCTCACAAAGTCTACTTTTATTAAAAATAGCAACCATACATATCAGGTTAAAATTCTTGATTTTCTTAATAGGGTTTCATATTACCAAATAATTCAGAAAAGTTATACAGGTAGTCCTCAATATATCTGTACAGGTTAAGTATCGTTTGTTTAGTGACTGTTTGACGTTACAACGGCACTGAAAAAAAGGGACTTATGACTATTTTTCACACTAACGACTGTTCCTCATGATCCCATGATCAGAATTTAGCCGCCTGGCAACTGATTCATACTGATGACGGTTATAGTGTCCCGAGATTATGTGATCACCTTTTGCAAACTTCTGACCAGCAAAGTCAATGGGGGAAGCTAGATTCACTTAACAACCGTGCTGCTAACTCAACACCTACAGCGATTCACTTAACAACTGTGGCAAGAAAGTTCATAAAATAGGAGAAAATTCACTTCACTGTCTCACTTAGCGACCAAAATTTGAGGTACAGGCTATCTGTATTAATCCATATGGAGTTTTTAATTGGCCAAATTGAAAGTCAAGCCACTGCTGGATGGAATTCTACTCCCGGGGACGTGGCTAAAATATGGGTGGGTTTTGCTATTCTGGGAGGTCATTTCATTGTCCATCCATCATAGGTCATATATCAATATAGCCCCCTCCCCCACATATCATGGACATTCTTGATAGTATCTTGAGATGTTGAGTAGCAATGAAAGAGGGAAGAGAAGAGCAAAGAGATAGAAGGGAAAGAGCCCTAACAATTTAGGGAAAATTGAATCAAAGCCTTCAGTCTGTTAAATTTCTCATCCTGAAACTGCCTAATTATCATAGAACCATATCTCTATTTAGCAATTTTCTATCTCTTCTGATTTACTAAGATCCCCTATAAGAAATATAAATGTCTTTGTGAGTTAGAGTAATCAAAAGTTGGATGCCTTTTCTATGCCAGCAAAATTGGTAATGCATTTCCCCTTTCAGCTGTTATATATAATCTCGTATAAGTTTTATGTTACTGTCTGTTTTATTACTACCTGTATGGTATTATTGTCTTAGACATCTTACTTCTTGTAGGCTATTTCAAGTTACTGACCTTTGGCCATAATAAAGATTCACTCCTTCATTCCTGCCTCAAAATCCCTCTCTTTTTTAAATTCATACACTCTAGTAGCAAACTTGGATGGTAAGGGCGAAAAGGATTGGAGCCAGGTAGAAAATATATTTTGTTGAAGAATGACTCTAACATTTATCCCCTGTTCCATTTAAGAATAAATGGGATTTTGTACATTCTTACTAGGAAAAAAAATCCCAATGAAGCCTCGATTAATTGCACTGATGACATTCAAAAGGGGCAGCAATTGCCACTATGCAGGGAAGCATAATACGCTTGTCTTTCCTCAGATGCTGTTATTGAAAAGGAGGAAATTATATGGATAAAGGAAGGAGCAACTCTTAATTTGATACTAGAAATATGATTTATCTGGATTAAAATTTAGATTTATCAGACTTCAGATGGAAATTGTTCTTAGCTAAATGTCAAGCTTCTTTGCCTAGTTGGACATGTTTGTCATTTTACTTTTCTCCTGCATTCAGACTTTTCAAATCCCAGGACTCTGTTTTGCTTGCAAAGTCTTAGAAGACCTTGATGAAAGATTATTCTCATCACCACCAACCAATATTCAAAACTAAAAAACCCAAGCTAATCCTTTATCATCTTTATTTAACCAACCCATAATCCCTTGCAGGGTGGAGTCTGGGCAACTGAATGGAGCTACCAGATAATTTAATGGCCGGATGCCCTACCTGTCACCAATGCGGAGTTTGGTTCAGCAGATATATTCTCATTGTGCCTCTACCTAGGATCGAACTCACAGTCGATTTATTTTGAGGCGAGAGCTCCACCTCTAGGCCACCACACCACACCACACCGAAGCCAATCCTTTATCCCACCCAGAAAATGTAAGTGTCCTGTCTTAAATATGTCCTCGTGTGTCCTATGTAATTATTTGGAAATAATTTAGACAAAGATGTTCTGGAGCATAGAGAAGCATGAAAAGGACATCTATCTGCATCCCTTTAAAGCAGCTGCATTTTTCTATGGAATATTGAGGATTACTGAGGCTGCTATGGCATCCCAAGAAAAGACACAGCTGCTTTAAAGAGTTGCAGACAAATATTTTCACTCCCACATGCTCTGAAACATCTTTTTGGAACTAAACATTTCCTTGGAATTGGGTGCACTGTCTAATCGCTCCTGGGCAAAAATTGTTCAGCGACGTGATATAAAATGAATCGAGCAGATCAAAGAAAAATGTTCTTCTTCAATCATTTTGTTTCCTTTTCTGTATTCAGATTAGTCACTCTTCCAGACTATCAGAGATCCAGTTTTTAAAAAGGGTGGTTTTTGGATTGGCCCAATCCATGTTGCATGGTCTGCTTCTCCTGCATGAAGCGTGAGTGATAAACTAAAATAATCAATATCTGAAGCTATGCCACCAATCCTAGCCAAAGGTGACTCACGTCGGATGCAAGCTTATTTATTTTTCTGAAATAAAAACAAAAACTTCTGAATGGAAGTTCTGGAGCTTGTTATGATGCAGATTAAAAGTTAACTAACAGAAGAGATAACTAGAACTTATTAAGCAGAGTAAACCCTCCCAATATGAGGAGAGGAGATATATTTAAAATGGATACATGGCACTCCCACCTGCTAAATATCCCCGTTTAATGCATTTCAATTAGTAGCACAGGAACTACTCTTGAACTGAAGTGATTTATTTTCACAGCATTTGATTAAAAACTATTTCGAAAGAGGGTTATAACGTGATGCCTTTTTCTTCTTAAAAAACGCCGCAAACATTCACTCCTTACTACCTTATTCTGCTGTAGAAATCTTTAGGGATCTGCAGAAATAATCTGCTGCCAATATTATCCCACCTTCTACCGAGTGGATGCAAGATATTCTCAGGACTCGGGCTCCAAAGGGGAAATGTGCTATTTTTGGCCAAGCATTTCTGAATCCCTCCTGACAGGTCAGGAAAACGTGCAAACATGCACAGACCATTTGAAATCATTACTGAACATTACGTGTGCAATTGGCTTAATTGCACTTCACATTCTCTATTCAGAATCATCCCCTCCACCAAAGCCATATAAATTAATGCAGAGCTGAATCACCACTGCAAGAACAAATGGCTTAATTCCACAGCCGCTTGCATAATTAACGCCCCGTTTTGTTTGAAGTTCTGATGAGAATCTTCTCAAACCTGCTGCTTGTTCAAGACACTTAATTGCACGGGAAAATGTGAGCTCTCTCTCCCTTCCCTCCCTCCAAGTACGGGTGGCCATGGACAATTATAATATTCTGCATGAAGAAAAGGCACAGCAGTCAAAAATTGCACAGACACTCAGATGCATTTCCCTACATGAATATGTGCATATATCTTTTATCATGGTGGCGCTTCAACTGAACAGGTGTAGAGTTTTCCCACAAAGAGAAAAGTTTTATTGGCAAACTCGGAATTGAAATGGGACTCTTGAGTTTAGAAAAGCAGGAGACCATTATTGGAAATTTGTGTTCCTCTATCTAAATGAAAACTTGTGCTCGTTTACCTGCGGTCTACAATAGACCACAAATATTGGCATCAACGTATAGATTTTGTTCTTACTCATTTAGAGACATCCACATTCAAGCGAACTCAATTTGGACTAGAAATCTATTTAAACACTTGGCTAATGGTTGTTTTTGATGTCAATTAATGGCTTTCCTTTTTGAAGAAAGAAAGAAAGAAAGAAAGAAAGAAAGAAAGAAAGAAAGAAAGAAAGAAAGAAAGAAAGAAAGAAAGAAAGAGCAAAGGTCTCGCAGTAGGAGAAGGCAATAAAAATATGTTTTTACCGTGCAATTTTGAAACTAAAGGATAATAATATTATTATTAATAATAACAATAACAATAGTAACAACAACAACAATACTAAAAATAAAAATGAGTAGGCACATTTTAAAGACTTCCCGATTAGCCAACTTGAGATACTGGGCCTATTGTTGTTACAAGAAGGAGATTATTTCCTCAGCCTGCCACAAATTGATAACAATTTCATCCACCAGCCGGAAAGCTTATTGATAAAAAAAAGGGGGGCCAGAAATAGCACAAGGAACCAGAATATACATGAATCTGGTTTTCTGATGAATTCTACAACATGATTTTTAAGGTCCTTAGAGCAACTTCAGGCAAGGGGAAAAAACAACAACAACAACAACACATCCATTTGCTGGCCAGCAATTAAGCCTCAGAATGGGTTAAGGAACATGGTTCTCCTTAGAAAACAATGGCTGCTAATTGATTGTTTAGATTTGAAAACAAAAAAACAAAAAACAAAAGAGAGGAAAATTTGTGAAAAGCTGGTCCTCCAGAGACTGTCGGGCCAGCCTCCTGCATTCTTGTTAAGATGAAAAATGCTTCTGAATCTTCTATAGGTCCCAAGAGAATTCTTTGAAAATAAAGAAGGTCGATGAGAAAAGATGATGAGTGCTTTGTTTAGAAGGGATCCCACCACCCTAGAAGATATACACGAAGTGGTAGAGGGTTGGGAAAACATTCTGGGAATCTAGAGAAGATAGTAAGGAGCGACTGTTTGCCTTCTGGTGGCTATGTTGGAAGCCCAAATTTTGCAACAGATCCAGATTTTGGAGGTGGGAGTATAATTCAGAGGGTGCAGAGAAACCTAAATACTTCTCCACCACAGGTCTTTTATCCATCGGAGAGGAGACAACGAAGGCCATCTACAAGGGAAGGTGATCCCCTTTTCTCCACTCTACAATAGCAAATGTATAAGGGCGTCACAGCTGATGAAGGCTTGTGTCTCTCTGTGGATACCTGTTTCATTTTACTTGTAGGCATTGATTTCTGGGAATCGGTGTTAGGAATAAGTATTTCTAGCCAGAGACAAGGCAAAACATGTTTTGTTCATAAGTGTTGGAAGAAATATCCATCTGGTTCAGTTCCTAGCTGGGAGAAAGACACTGGAAACATGGAGCCTGATTGGAAAGATGAAGCAGAACCATGTGTGATTCTGGGTAGCTGACCAAAACGGAGTTGAGAATGACTGGGTTTTTATACTTTCTTTGGGCTTTGTATTTGAGCTTCCTGTTCCTGTGCAAGAACATGTTCTTTAATATTCTATTGGCTGTTGTCAGATTCCTATGGGGTCATGGAGGGGTTATGTTGGGGTCATAGCTGGCTCTATAGAGGCAAAAGAGGAAATGCAAATCCTAGGTGCTTGTCTGAGCTAATTTTGACAACCTTTTGTTTGTTGCTTATCTGAGTTTCTGTCTTGACCCAATCTTTCTGTATGGATTACCAAATCTGTGTTTCTAAAAACTGGCCTCCTCAGTTTCTGCTTGGGGGCAGGTAGACTGGGGCTGGTTTCTGTCTTTAAAAGCATGTTTCTCCATTTCTCCTTTAGCAAAATATAATATCCTGCCTTTTTGATATTCCTCAAAATATTTCATTCTTCCAGGAGGGGGAGGGGCTTCCCACACAACCATTGAAGAATCAGACAGTCCTATTAAAAACAAGAGTAGATCAATTCGACCACTCTAATTAATGTGTCCCTCCAGCTCTGTCTCTATGGGTCTGAGGGTCTTTTTTTTCAAATAGCTAATTACCAGTAGAATGGCATAGATCAGTTTTTCCTGTCTCTTACCCCATACTACTAATACTATAGTTGTGTCGGGAACACCAATGCACTTTTGGGTTGAAAGGATTGAAGAGTTGCCCGGGGGATGCCCAGTTGGGCACTCCTTTCATGTCCCCATTAAGTTGCCACCAAAGTAATAACCATTTATCTACTCGTAGTCACCGGCTTTCAAACTGCTGGGTCAATGGGTGCTGGAACATGTGATGGGAGCTCACTCCATCCTGTGGCAGCAACTGGGTCTTGAACACGAGCCTGCCAATTGTCAGCCCAGCGTCCTAGCCTCATGAGCCACTGCACTTCTTTTTGTACTAGATCAGGCTGTGTGATATCATTTTCCTCACTGCTGCTCAAGATTCCCCTTTACTGATCTTATCGATATAATGGAACGTGTGCGGATGACTGCACATTCTGGAAAGAGATGCTACCTAGGGAATGACAAGACAAGAGAGAGAAGAGCCCCCAATGCTTAATAGTCAGAGGAAGAAACTTAAGAAGGACCCGTTCTAATGGATCAGGAGGTTAAAAGTGGTGATGGTAAGTCTATACCTTCAGACTTGCAAGGTTTTGTCAAGGTAATCTTACAATAAATTAGGTTTAGCTCATTTAGTCATGTATTCTCTCTACATAACAGGCACATATGGAATGTTTTGTCAGCTCAACACAATTTCCTACTAGGAACGGAAGCCCTTGCCTTTGGTGAACTTGTCCATCTGACCCAGCCTTGTCTGCTCCAATCAGCAAAGGTCTTCCTTAGCCTTTAAGTCACAAAGAAAGAGGCTGATCAGCCTGAAATATTTTGAGCAGGAATATAAGAGCCTCATTTGATCCAATTCCACCTTACAAGCTCTTTGTCTTCCAACAGATATTAACAGTAGGACCTACAAACAACAGTTCTGAAGCTTGAATTTTCTGGAGCTTTCAACTTAATATCTTCAGCATTTGAAGGATTTCCACGTCCAGTGAAGTCCGTTTCATGACTACAATTACAGTAGTATCATGCAATTGTTAGCCTAATCCCCAATATAATCCCCCCCCCCAAATTATTAGTTCTCATCCACCATCTTCTTGACCAATGCAGGATACTAAATATATATTTATTGAGGCAGATGGCCATAACCAGTCTGTTATTTGCAATTACTGAGAAAAGGAGGTTGGAAAAAGGGGACTCTATTCCTGTTTTTTGATTTTCTCAGGGAAGTATGCTGGGCTATAAGGCATTGGGTCTGATCCAGCTATGAAGTTCTACACCACAGTTGGCATCTTCTGCTGGTTCAGTGGCTTCTATTTAAAAGGGGGCTTAAGGTCTTAAGCAGAGGTTTCTCCAAGAATCATTACATGAAATCTCTCAACCTCAGAGGTCAAGAGCTGAAGCAGAGATTTTTCTGGTTGCAAAGCCCTTGTTCTGCTGCTGGGTTGGGTCAGGAGGTAAGAAAAAAAAAAGTCAACTTCATACTTCTTCTATCCAGCAGTGAAGGAGCAGCTGCTAGATTTCATCCAATTTGACATAACCAGGGCTTATTCCCAACGTTTCAAAATAAGGGAAAATACAGCCCAACCCTTCACTCTAGGCAACTTGGTTCTTGCTACACAAAATTGCATCCCCCGTGGCTTGCCCTGTTGATTGAATCTACCTGGAGTGTGATTTGCTTACTTTTAGCACCTAGTTGATTTTGAATGAAGCTAAGTGTTATTGGCTCTGATTGGGCAGAAGCCGATATGGGAATTCTAGAACTTTAAGCTGGCAAGTTGCTGGGGGGGAAATATCTATCTATCTATCTATCTATCTATCTATCTATCTATCTATCTATCTATCTATCTATCTATCTATCTATCT
>JANHFL010005141.1:60938-71268 GCA_032468155.1 Oxyrhabdium leporinum
AAAGAAAGAAAGAAAGAAAGAAAGAAAGAAAGAAAGAAAGAAAGAAAGAAAGAAAGAAAGAAAGAAAGAAAAGAATTTCTTTATAAATGTAAATTAGTCTCTATTAATCAGTATATTAAAATGATGGTCAGTTCAGACGATTGACCCAAGAAAAAACAGTTTTGTCTAGTATTGTCAAGAGTGTTTGTTGGTGATGAGAGAAAAGGGATAACAGCTCCATTCACAACCCTTCTGGCCATCTGTAGCTAGCATTTCTATTTTAAAAACATTTTATTAAACAAATCTGTGGCTTAATTATTCTGAGCCATCTTCTCGGTTGATTAAAACCTTCTAATCAATTTATATAACCAATGTTCTTGATTGCACGTTAAGAAATATTGAATAATAACAATAGGGATAGATATAATTAAGTAGCGAGCCTGATAAATAATTTCCAGCCCCCTGCCTTTGTGCGTGCCAGGTCAAATGAAGCTTGCTGAATACCTTTTCCCTGAGGTGTGATATTCTCCACAATGTCCACACAGCAGACACAACATACTTTTTTTCTCTGGTTTCCAACTCAGATTCGCAAACAGAACATAGATGGTGCTTTTTTTTTTTTCAAAAGGCAACTGGACTGTTGTTGTTGTTTTATTTTTTGGAGGAAGACGATGATGTTTTGCTCTCATACAAGAAGCTTCTTGTATGATAGGTACCTTCCATCTCCCTACCATCACAACTGATGAAGCTTCTTAGATGAGAAGCGAAATATATATTTTCCTCAAAAAAAAAAGTCCTTTGAAAAAGCACCTTTGAAGCACTGATGGTGTTACCTAGTTTGGTAATGAAACATCTGCAAGAAAACCACCAAACTCAGAGAGCACCAAGGACCCCACAGTTCAACCCTGAGCTACAAATATTGTCTTCTTTTGGTATCAGACCTTCCTTGCTTAATGAGACCATTCTTTTCCCCACCCTTACTCAAGTGGCTTTGATCCCAGATTGGAGTGCACCCTTCAGTCCCTGTTCCGTGCAATTAATCAAGATGAGTCGACCGCTCCAATTAAAATCCTTTCCGCTAAGGGTTGCCTTTTTATTTTCTCATCCATCACTTCCTGGCCCTACCTCCTCCTGGCTTGCAACTCAGCAGGAGAAGAAAGAATCCAATTAGATTGGTATTACTGCAAAGCTGCTGCCGGCAAAAGGAAGTGCTTGAAGATCAGGAGGGACCTTTTTCCATCGCAGGGGTAGCCATGCAGCTGGAGGTCCACACGATGGTGGGAAAAGCTTAAAGGAGCAAAATGGATGCTCCAGAAGGCATGCCGATGTCACTTTCAAAAACTCTGCAGGCTGACAAATTATCTCTTAATGCTTCTGTGGCTGAGTTTTGCTGAAAGGACAGCCCGGCGGAATCAGAATTCTAAATTGTTCTGAAAGCCTTCTGAAAAAGGAACAGGTCCACACTGCAAAACTAATGTGAGGGAACTTCAGGATCATGCAACATGGTTACAGGAAGACTACCACGGGTGATTTTATTCTCATAACAGACATCCATGTGAGCTGAGGTGGGCTGAGAGTCAGTGACTAACTGAAAAGCAACTCCTGGTTTCTAAGATAGAGGATAAACTTAAATGTCAGTCCTGAAGGAGGATTTTAGGGATAAAGCTTAAAAACCCCTAGCTGTGATGACTCCCCTGAAATTCTCTGCATGTCAGCTCAGGGGAGGATGAACCAGTTCCTGGCACATCAAGAGCTGGGTTGATTGATGGCTCCCATTGTAACTTTGAAGGGTTGGTAAATGAATGGGTAGAAGTCAAGAATTACCTGCATACTTGCCCAGGGAAACTAAAACTGTCAGAGTTACAAACCTACAAAAATGGTGTAGGGTCTCCTGCTTGAGCGGGGGTGGGGGGTGGGGTGGACTAGATGAACTACAAGGTCCCTTCCAACTCTGTTAAACTGACTAAAACACTTAGAAGGTCAAGGAAGGCTGATAAGTTGGAAAAAGATACTAGAAAGTGAGCAAAGCTTTGGAAAAATAACAACAGCGAATACTTTCAAGATACTTCTTATTACCAGAAGAAATAACCACTTTTGTTCTTTGAAAAACCCATTGTTTTTGTATGTAAGGAGTTTCTCAATCATCAAGGACCATGGTTGTCCCAGAAGTGCTTTTTCAAAAGGCAACTGGACTTTCTTCTTTTTTACCTTGAAAACGTTTCGCTTCTCATCCAAGAAGCTTCTTCAGTTCTTCGTTTTCAAAGGGGGGGGGGGAATCAAGAAAGTCCCGCTGCCTTTTGAAAAAGCACCTCTGGGACACTGTTTTTGTAGTCCTGCCCCATTACTTGCAGTTGCAGCCAAATTACCTCACTAACCTCAAAAGGCACGTAGTGTGTTATTATATCCCATCAAATACCTGGTTGCAATCTCCAAACAATTGTATAGTCTGATTTGTACAGGTCTACCAAAAAGGACTGTAACCGTAACAAACTTTAGGGTTAACTTTACTTCCAAAGTAGGAGTAAACTTCACTTAATGAAGTATCTTCCCTCGGTACTTACTTCTTAATAGGTAAGTACCTTCACTTAAGTGGAAATATAGAGAGATGAAAAACATCTTTTCTTTTTTTTTCCCTACTGCACGAACCCTTTTCTTGCCTTAGTTACATTCATCATATTCCGTTTTTTAAAGCCTGTGTGCTTCTTGATTTTTTAAATATCTACAACATTTAACTCCTTTAGAAGAAAGATGAATCTTTGTGGCAACTTTCCACCCGTTCTTCTTCTTCACTTCCATCTGTATTTGCCTCTGGCAGCCATTTTAGCGCGTGGCATAATTAGACCCACTATGCTTAGAAAAATATTAATTCTCTCAGAAGCTCTACGGCTCAGAATCTAAATTAGAGCACCATTCAATTGCAGAATACATGGTTTTACTTTGAGTTTATTTTTAACCGAGTATCAATGGCTGCTCAGACAAGGCAAGTGGAAAGGGCACAAAAGAAGATTTGAAAGACTCCAAATCTATATTTTCCACCCTTCCACTTTGCGGATTGTTTTACGTTACGCCGTGGTGCGAAGCAAGCTGTGAAGCACAAATTTGGAAATTGCAGCATGAAAATGGCTAATGATCACAGATCATAGAAATGTAAATGGCATCAGGGTGGGCCGTTGGACCACCATAGATCCCTTTATGGTAACTCTACGGTTCCGTAACTTCAGAAAACTCTTAAATCCCTGGCTGAGGTCATCTTGAAGGCTTCAGGATTGCTACAAGGCAGAAGAGGGGACAGGGAGGAGGGAAGATAGATAGAGGGGTAGTCAAAACAAAAAGTTTTCTGTGGGAACCAAGGTCATTCCGATAAGGTGCCGGAGAGAGAGGAGGAGAAGAGTAACCAAGCAACCAGCCTGCACCTCCATTGGACAATGTGACTGATGGCTGGGGAAAAAGGGGGAAACTTTCATTTTTTTTTAATTAGGTGAAAACCGTGGGAACTTCAGAGATGGTTTTCACCAGTTGTGCCAATATGATGCATCCAATAAAATTGTTCTTTGAGGAACCTGCCTGCCTTGGAGTTCTGCTTTCAATGAGTGCATTACTTGGAATGCTGACAGATAAACCATATTCTCCTAAATGATTCAGTTTCTGCTGAAGCCAAGAAAAACTTTCTTTCCAAATTATACATACTATTGCTCTACTTGTTGGAAACCTGAAGACCCTTGAGGGATTTAATCAGTGTAAATCCCTTGATAAAGTGTCCTGATTAGTATTTCTTCAAACACTATGCAGGATCGAATTTAACTTTCGACTATATTCTACACTTTGCCAAAGTTGAAAAAATAAAATAAAATCTGGCACGTTATATGCATCCAAAAGCTCAAATATCAATGTGTGCAAAAGCATGCATCTAAAGTAAAAGTAGGTATTTACTCATTAAATATACTTAGATGGAGATCAATAGGCTCAATATTTATGAGTGGACTGGAATGCCTTACCCATATCGTAGGTGCTCATATGGGTTATTCAATCAGTCAGAGTAGAGCTGGAAGGGACCTTGGAGGTCTTCTAGTCCAGCCCCCTGCTCAAGCAGGAGAGTGGTTGTCGAATCTCTTCTTAAAAACCTCCAGTGTTGGAGAATCCAAAACTGCTGAAGGCAAATCATTGCACTGATTAATTGTTCTGACTGTCAGGAAATTTCTCCTTAGTTCTAGGTTGCTTCTCTCCTTGATTAGTTTCCATCCATTGTTGCCTACTGTGCACTTTGAAAAATAAGTTGACTGCTTCTTCTTTGTGGCAGCTCCTCAAATACTGGAATGCCGCTATTATGTCACCCCTAGTCCTTCTTTTCACTAGACTAGACATATCCAATTCCTTTATATGTTTTAGTCTCCAGGCCCCAATGATCTTAGTTGCTTTTCTCTGCACTTTTTCCAAAGTCTCAACATCTTTTTTTGCAATGTGGTGAGCAAAACTAGGGACCAAAAAACTAGGTCAAAATATTCATATGGGATCATACAACCATAATTTTGCAAAGAGCTTTTCTGTACTTAATTACTCATGAGTAGAAATCCTCTGGAGCTAAGAGTCCATCTGGATAAGGCTGGAAGATTTCAACAAAAGATGCTTATGGTTCGTTTTCACATTTTCATTTTTTAAAAAATTGAGTTAATTTAGTACAAAAAAATCCCACAACATTAAAAATTAAAAGTAATAAGTACATATTTTTTACAATTGCCCAGTGTCACTGGAAGTCAGGCAGTATAAAAAAAATCAAGTAAGTATATAATACATACATACTATAGGATTGCCATTCCTGACTCACTTGCATTGTTATTTATCTTCTGTTGTTATCAATATTGTCACTATTGCATAGGTTTGGTGAGATTGTGAGTTCAAGTCCTGCCTTAGTCATGAAAGATGGCTGAATGAATTTGGGCCAATCACCAGGAGACTCTGAATTCTAGTCCTGCCTTAACTATGAAAGTCAGCTGAATGACTTTTGGCCAAAATCTTTCTCAGCCTAATCCACCACATAGAGTTATTGTTGTGCTGAAAATAATAAGGTTTGTGGGATACATTTAACAGATTAACAGAGTTGGAAGGTATCTTGTAGGTCATCTAGTCTGACCCCCCGCCCAAGCAGGAGAACCTACACCATTTCTGACAGATGGCAGTCCAGCCTCTTCTTGAAAGCCTCCAGTGTTGAAGCTCCCACAACTTCCGATGGCAACTTCTGTTCCACTGGTTGATTGTTCTCACTGTTAGAAAATTTCTCCTTATTTCTAGGTCAAATCTCTCCTTGTTCAGTTTCCATCCATTATTCCTTGTCTGGCCTTTGGGTGCTTTGAAAAATAGCTTGACCCCCCTCCCACTCTGTGGCAGCCCTTCACATACTGGGACACTGCTAAAATTAGGGTAAATATAAATAAAAAAATGAAGAGTTGTGGTGGCACAGTGGTTAGAATGCAGTACTGCAGGCTACTTCTGCTGACTGCCGACTGGCTGCAATTTGGCAGTTCGAATCTCAGCAGGCTCAAGGTTGACTCAGCCTTCCATCCTTCTGAGGTGCGTAAAATGAGGACCCAGATTGTTGGGGGCAAGAGGCTGACTCTGTAAACTGCTTAGAGAGGGCTGGAAAGCACAGTGAAGCGGTATATAAGTCTAAGTGCTATTGCTAAATGCGGGGAAAGGCTGTGTCTTCACCCCAATTTTCAACCCCCTTTTATGTGACTGGATGCAGCTTGGAAAAAGACTCTCCTGAAGTCTTGGTGATGCGATTCCATTCCTACCAATGCAGATCTGGAAGGAAGGCTCCTAAAAGCACAGTCTGCAGCATTCAGAGCTCAATCAGGCAACTCCAAAAGGAACAAGCGATGAAATTAGTCCCTAATATTGTTAAATAGCACAACGGTCTTCTAAAAAACAAAGGGAGGAAAATGTACCCACCCAACAGGCATATGTGCAAAATGGATGCGTGGGGAGAGGCAAAACATATGGGCGCCCATCTGGTAAAAAGCACACTGCTAGACCTTCCTTACACATTGCATTTGCAGGCATCACCAGCAGCATTAGAGAACATACATTTCTGTATGGAAGGGGTGGGAGGGAATCCCGGGAAGGAACAGCTTGCTTACCCGCATCTGTTTTATTGAGCGGAGTGATAAATAACTTTGATTTCTCTTTGCTGCCACCCTGTTCCGGATCTCCAGAGATTTCAACCGCCCCTCAACAGACACCTGGAAGCCTCCAAGAGAAATAAGCACCAGACTCTTAACAGTCTTAGGCTGCATCGACAGAGGGATAGAATCAAGAGCACATGACGTATTAATACCACTTTATAATGCCCTAGTAAGGCCACACTTGGGATATTGCAGTTTTGGTCACCCCAATGTAAAAAAAAAAAAGATGTTGAGACTGTAGAAAGAGTGCAGAGAAGAGCAATCAAGATGATTAGGGGACTGGAGGCTAAAACATATCAAGAACGGTTGCTGGAATTGGGTATATCTAGCTTGATGAAAAGAAGGACTAGGGGTGAACATGATAGCAGTGTTGCAATATTTGAGGGGCTGCCACAAAGAAGAGGGGGTCAAGCTATTTTCCAAAGCACCAAAAGGCAGGACAAGAAGCAATGGGTGGAAACTAATCAAGGAGAGAAGCAACCTGGAATTAAGGAGGAATTTCCTGACAGTGAGAACAATTAACCATTGGTACAGCTTGCCTCCAGAAGGGTGTTGTGGGTGTTATGGGTGTTCCATCACTGCAAGTTTTTTAAGTCCTATTCTATGCCATGCCATGCCATGCCATGCCATGCCATTCACAGACCTACCTACATGAAAAGAAGAGAAACCCATAGACCCAAATGTCAGATATCTCTTGTTGGGTCCTTGACTTTCTTTTTGCTGGGTTGAAAGGAACATCTAACCATCCCAATCTCATCAGCGATGGAGCTAAGCAAGGCAGGCGATGACAACGATGGACCTTCTGCGGGTCAATGGAATGCCTGATGGGTTTCAGGGTGTTAGCAAATCAAAAAGTTGGAGTTATAATAGCGTATTGCGGAGAGTAGCGCTTTGTACTTGACCCAGGGACAACCTGTGACTCTCGGGCTAATTCAAAAATCCATTTGTAAGAGATGAGTGCAGGCCTTTGATAAAGACTGTTTGTCCCTCTCCTGAAACCCGTGGCTTGGGAGAGGGGAGAAAAAAAATGAGGATGATTGAAATGGAAACCTGCCTGCTGTGAAGCAAATTGTTAGCTTCTAGCATTACCTTTATTTACAAGAATGCCTCTGGGCCTTGCGGCTTCCATAAGCACTTTTAGAAAATCAGCAATAGGCGGCCGCAGTTCACTGATTTATTTGGAAGTGTGTTCTTTTCCCCAACTCCTCAACAGAAATATAAGTCAAGGCGGGGTAGGGGAGAGACAACGTCCTGGAATCTAGGCAGGGCGTGGGGCCACTTCGCCACTTTGCCTTTCGCTGAATTGATGTTTTGCAACCAGCTGTCCTTCTGTGGAAGACATTGGGGGGAATTAGCCAAGTTCTCCATGGTAACCTATTTCGTAAGAGTGAAGACGAGATGCTTTCCAGATTCCAATTCTGATCATGGGGGTTGCTCTCGGGGTGAGTACAAGAACGGTGGGATGACCTCAAGAGTGAAATAGGACTGTAGTATTGATGAAATGAAGGACTCGGGGGGACATGGTAGCAGTGTTCCAATATCTCAGGGGCTGCCCCAAAGAAGAGGGGGTCAGTCCGTTCTCCAAGGCAGGACAAGAAGCAATGGATGGAAACTAATCAAGGAGAGAAGCAACCTGGAACTAAGAAGGAATGTCCTGACAGTTAGAACAATTAACCAGTGGAACAACTTGCCTCCAGAACCTGTGAATTCTCCAACACTGGAAGTTTTTAAGAAGAGATTGGACAACCATTTGTCTGAAATGGTAGAGATAGGGGATTGGACTGCCTAGGTAGGGGGTTAGACTACAGTAGAAGTCCTCCAAGGTCCCTTCCAACTCTGTTATTCTATTCTATCATTCTCCTGGTTGTTAATGGAGGAGGATTATTATGGGACACTATCTGGGAAAGCACAAAGAAGTAGTTTAAATGTGACAAACTCAACGGAATGTATAGATCCCTAAGATATTGGAAAACAGGAAGAAGCTTTCCTTTCTATCTACCACTATTCTTTTGGAGATTTAATGCATTAAGAGTTGCATTAATTTACATAGGTGAAAACATCTGACTATCCTTGCTTAAAGTTAGATGGGAGACTTCCGAGGGAAGAATATCAGCTCTATAGACTATAGTTGGAAGAGTTTTGTTTTGTTTTTTAATAAAATTTCCTTTCAATATTTGAAAATTAAGAATGATTCACCAATTTGGTAGCATTGCTAGGAAAGTAGCATGGAAATGTCCAGGTAGAACTAGTTACTGAAGAGTTGAGTTCAACCCTACGAAGGTTTGATGCATTGATTAAAAGCAGCTGCATCTGCATGCAGGATTTTTTTCAAGGGTATGCAAGTTGCTCTGTACATGAAAATGACATATCCCAAGGAAAATTATGACCTGACTTTAAAGAGAATATAAACAATATAGATTTTTTTTTCAACATCACTAACAGAATAGCCAAGAATGGGAATGAATGAAAGACCTCTATTTCAATAGGTGGCTTACTCATCCTCGGATTGAATCCTTGCCATTCATCAAAATGAAATTTTAACAAAATGTATTAACAATCTACCAGAAGAAGCTATAACTATTTCCAACCAGTGTGGGTGGATCTTCCAAGAAAAGAAAATTATCCAGAGTTGATTATTTTTCTTGTTGCATCTGCTATCTGTGAAAGGTTCTGCCGAAATTAATTGCTGTCTCCCCCTACCTCTTTCAAGACTGAATAAAGCGGTGAAAATTCCATTTTTTTTTTAGAACATCTTGAATTCGGGGAGCAATGCAATGAGGAATAAATTGGAGAAAGTGCAGTCCAGAATATCTCTTGGTGGAGGCTGATGAATAAGATCCTGAAGAAAAAGATTAAAACTTTCTCTTCAGCAAGGCTGTGATTACGATATTGAATTAAGCTCAGTCAGTGCTTAATTTGGAGGTAAGGAGAGGAATTCCATCCTTTCGATCATTCCAGATGCATGCTATCTCTTTTTATTCTGTTGTGAAGCCACAGTGTACCTGTTTCCCCAAGCGGGAATCTGGATATTTTTATTCCCTGAAGACACTTATTCTTTGATGGAAAATTAGTCGCTAGCTTCTGCATAGCTTTAGTTCTTCATCTGATAAATGTAGACAATAATATTTTCCTTCCTCTCTGGAGAGGTTGCAAACCTTGAATCTGCTAATATTTGTCAAGAGGACTCAGGTTTATTAAGATTCAGGAAAATAGGCTTCCTGAGTGTTTTTGCAATTGCTAGTCCCAGTAGGGAGCCAAGGCAGAAATGTGTGTGTGTGTGTACATGTGTGTGTGTGTGTGTGTCTGTCTGTCTCTGTGTGTATAACATTGCAGGTAAGGGTGGGGTGAGAGGAAGAACAAAAAAGCATAATGAAGATATCTTTCTTCTGCTCTCCTTTAAGTGAGCCTGGAGAAACTTCACTTGGTTATCTCAAACAGCCCTGGACAGCATAGCAATTGTGGACAACTGGAGATCTCCAATGCCATCCGGACAGCCACAACTTTTCAACTCTCATTAATTACCCTGAAATATTATTGAAATGTTATGAATTCCATGTATATATCATTTTTCTACCAATGAGTAGATCAGTGTTTCTGAACCTTGACAACTTTTAAGATATGTGGATTTCAATTCCCAGAATTCCTCAGCCAGCCATGCTAGCTGGGGAATTCTGGGAGTTGAAATCCACACAGCTTACAGTTACCACAGTTGAGAAAAACTGGCATAGACTACCCAGTTCTCTTTTATTGTATCCTCATAGCTACTCTACAGTGTACGTTAGCTGATGATAGAATTTTTTTTTCCTTTTTTTTAGTGGCAACGGATGATTGTATGAAACTTTGTCACCGAGAAAGAACAAGAGAAGAGATCTTAAAATTTAAATGACAAATTTGGACATAATTATCAAACCATGGTAGGTTTGGGTGAATCCATCTGCTTTGGATCACATAAAGTTTGTATATTCCCTAATGGTGACAATCAGCAAGCAGAAATTCACATACTTCGAGCCTGCATAGTGAGTGGAGAAATTATTATGACTGGCAAGGTTGAGAGAAATGGAAGGAGAAGGCAACTGATCAAGAGGAAAGATGGGATGAAAATTTACTGCAACGTTTATAGATTACAGATTAACAGAGTTGGAAGGGACTTTGTAGGTCTTCTCGTCCAACGC
>JANHFL010005142.1:15661-28970 GCA_032468155.1 Oxyrhabdium leporinum
CCAAATCTACGCGGGAGAAAACCCGAATAACCAAAGATCCACATACATACACCCGCGAAAACCTCAGAAAACATATACATATACATATACACATATACATATACATATACATACACACACACACACACACACACAAAATTGGATAACCTTGAACTTTGATCAGTGTTGGGAGTTTATTTTGTTGGATTGACAAATTATAATAAAGTACATTTATAAAACCAAAGTATATAACCTATTGACTTTCTGAGGCCCAGACTGGATCTGGTTTTGTGCTGCTAGCAAAGAGTTAAACTCAATGGAGTAATTTTCCTGCTAACAATAATGATAACATGTTTTGTATTAAAATTTGTTCTTCAGTTTCTTTTTTATCTTGGCAAAAGTGTTGGTGTGCATCAGTGATATAAGGTATAAGTTTGCTAGGGCAATTACCCATTACTGTTGAGCGGCTGAGTGGTCCCTTGAGGAAACTCAAGCATGATTTGTGCATAAGATATCTTAAAGCTAAGGATGTAGGAGCTCCTTTCCTCCTGTTTCTGTAGGAGAAGGGCGGGAAAGGGGGGATAACTTTCTCTTAACTCCTAGTTAGTGCTCAGTCTATTCATTAAACTTAACTTTTTTTTTCCTTCTTGACTTTTAAACCGTTCTTCTTGACTTTTGTTTCCTACACAACAAGAAAGTCACAAGAGGTCACAAGAAGTGACCACTGGAGGGGAAAAGAGCAATTTCTTTCTTATAAGAAACATCATGGCCACTGGTCTCCAGAGATAAGTAAGACTTCCCGTTAATTGATTTGTCTTGTTTCTCTCTATCGAAGTCAGTGTTTCTCAACCTTGGCAGCTTTAGAAAGTATCTCAAGAAGCCACACTTCTTCAAGCTGCCAAGGTGTTATTTACAATTAGTATGTGAAATATTTTTTTTTTAAATGAAATGGGTTTGCTGTGTTAGATATTTCACTAGCATCGTTTAACATAGAGAGCTGTGCGCTTAATCCCTGCTATTTTATCTGTAACTCACAACTTTCTTATTCTTCAATATAGCAGACACGTGATAGTTTGCAAGATGGCAAATGCAACATTGTGATACAAGTTCCACTGTTTTGTGCATGATTCAACATGAGATGCACATACAAAAGGAACAGGGCTTGTGTTGGGATATTGCATCTGTCACTTCCTCACCAGCAATCAATGCCCAGATGAGCAAAGATCAACATCTAGATTAACACTAGACCAACAGTCAAGAAGCAAATGACACCCAATAAAGGAATTGCCAACTCAGACAAATAAGCTAAACAACAGTAAACAACAGTCTAATCAAGGAACCACCAAAAGCACTCCTTTGAACATAATAGGGAAAGCCACTAGTATATAAAAGGCAAGGAAACCTCCACTGCTTTCTAGTACTGATGTTATTACCTAGTTTGGTAATGCAACATCTGCAAGAAAACAACCAAGTTCAGAGAGAAACCCACAGCTACAAATATTCCATCTATTGTTTATTGGAATTTAAAAAAAAATGTTTTTAATGGTGTCATTTAATAGTTTTTACTTTGTGAAATTCAGAGCTGGTCTTGGTAAAATTGAGATAAGTTATATAGGTAGCACAGAAATATAAAATGTAAGGATGCAATAATATCATAGACATTATGTAGTCCAATCCTGCCCAGTGCAAAAATCTATTACCATAGCACACCTGACATGGTTATCTATTGAAACGTATTCAGTAAATCAAAATCTACTCCCCCAAGGAATTTATTTCATTGCTGAGCAGTTCTTACCAGTATAATGTCCAAACAAAATCTATTTCTCTCTAATTCAAATAATTTATTGAAGGTTTTTTTTTTCTAGAACAGCACTGGAAAAGTCTGTCTTATCTCCCCAAACTATATGTAACTCACAACAATTCTTCACAAGTTCATAAAATGCCCCTTATCATTTGGTTCCTCCATTTTGTTCATGCCCTTCCTAAAGTGTGTGCAGAGCTGGATAAAATATTGTTAGTATGTTTAGTAAATTCTTCTTTTTGCTGTTCAACATTTTTAACGTTAATGATATAAATTGACAGAGTCCTTTGTAACATGGAATGTTAGAAGAGTACCATATTTTGCTAAGTATAGATAAATTTTAGCTACGTTAAAGTAGATGGGGACAGAAACTGTTGTTAGTTTTTTTGCACTAGATGAATATTCTATCTAAATACAAGTGTTTCTATTTTAATGCATAGATTTACTAAACTAATTGTTGAAAAAATATCAGAAGAAGACTGTTTCCTAATTTTCTCAGTGCCAGATGGAGTGATCAATGTTAGCACTCTGAAATTGATATCATCCAACTATAGACTCTCCAAAATAAGTACATAATTATTCTCAACACTTTTGTGCTAAACCAATAGACCATAGAATTGCTAGAAGTGATTTACGTCACACTGGATTCTTTTCTGGCTTTTAATTTCCCACCACCTAAATTATATTCTCATAGTAATTTGCTAGATTACGTATCATAAATGCGTTGCTAGATTAGGTATCTGAATTTAAATTAGATAATATTTGGCATTCTATTAATTCCTCCTGGTATATACTTTACTCTCGTCATACACTGGACCTGCTTTAAGACAGATGACTTCTAGATTACTCGTTCTGGGTTACCTAAAATGAAAGCATGTGAAATAAAAGCTATTATGATTTCAAAACAGGCTCCTGTGATGGTTATTGCTCGATTTGATGAACATTTACATACATCCTTTAAATGCGTCTTAAATCTATCCCTGTTGAATGATACATTCTGTTAACAGATGGAAGATTCTCTTAACAGATGGAAGAGGAAATGATAGATTTTTTTCCCATCTTAACTGAGTCTTGGTTGCCACCCTGTCTTTGATATGGAATACCAGCACTCATTTGGAGTCTTCAGAAATGGAGTGACATTTAAGTTGAAGTAATAAATAAATAAATATCATGTGCTTCCTATAAAAAAGTATCTACAACTGATTAAAGTTTTAGAGCAGAATTTTTTATTATGTTGCAAAAGACAACAGCGTTTTGAAAAGGGAGCAAAATCTAAAAATTGTTTGCTTCTAGACTTAATCAAGTTAACCAATATAATGTTGTATAACTTCTCAGAATACAAACAGATATATTCTTTACTGGTCTTATTAATCAATGTTTCCTGGGTTTTATTTTAAATGGTGCAATGCTACTTTTTAATCAACAGAAGATGAGTTAGATTATTTTTAACAGAATGTGAGCTTACTACAATTGTCAGGTTACTTAGTTAATTTCTTTCAAGAAATGAAGAAATCACCACTTTATGTAAAACTATGGTGCTAGTCTACATCACTGATTGGTATAGATATATATTGGATTTTAGTCTCTCTCTGTCCTTCTGTCTGAAGTTGCCACATATGTACATCCTTACGTATATATATTTAGGGTGTGTGTATTTCTCTGTAGTAAAACAACTTGACTATTCATACCAAGTCTTTTGAATGTCTGTGGTTAGCTAGTTAACCAAGAAGGAACAGAAGATCTGGAGAGTATGCATTAATATGCCTTAGAGAGGTGTGTCACCATGTTGGAAAAGAATGCTTTATTCTCCAACCATAGAGAGGGTTCACATGAGCAGGCCATTCAGAAACACAAGAAAGAATGAAAATGGTAGTTAACTGAATGATAATGATTTGATTCTCCCTTCTTCTGAATATATGGTTAAACTTATGCATACATAGAAATGAGAATTTAATTCAGCTTAATTTAAAAGCTGAATGATTTAATAGATGAAATAGTTCAGAAAAAAATATGAAACTGGGACAAAAGTAATATGAGATATATGGACAATGAGAGTATGTGAAGCATAGAGACATATCTTTTTTTGTGGTGTCAAAAGAAGATCTTGGAAGGAAAACTGACATGGAAGGAAAAAAAAGGAGAGATGAGGAGAGATAAGCAGAGGGGAGGCAAAATAACTACAACAAAGAAAACAAAACACACCCCCTAGAATCAAAATAGAGCAATTGTAGAAAGAGAAGGTTTGACTTTAGAAGTTAAATTTACATAGCAGAAAACCAAAGGAGCAGAACTGGTACATCTTTGTAGAATGTTTATTAAAGACAAGACAATACGTAGTAGAAAGGTGGTGAATGATTTCTGATCTGCAGCAAGGAATTAATGTTTATTAAAATAATTGAAAATGTATGTGAATAAGAGTATGCTTTTGTCTGCATACTTTGATATATGGAAGTAAGAGCTGGTTATTCCACAGAAACATAAGCTGAATGCAGTCTGAATAAATATCTAAAAACTTCATGTGTAAAGCAGAAAAAATAGAGTCAAGACAGAATGCCTGCTGAATAAACATGGGTTAATCCACAAATGAATGACCAGTATGAAAGAAATATTTTGAGGTTGATTTGGCCATTTGTAGAGTGAGAAGATGTCCTCAATCAATCCACTGATTAAGTGTTTTCATGTGTATTGGTACTCCAAAATAAATCTGATGAAAGCAGTATAAGTAAGTTCTCTCAAGCATTGTTAGACAAGCAGGCACAAATACATCCAGGAAGGTGATTGAAGCCTGGGAAATGGACCCCTCATCAGTCAACAGGATTTATCACCAGCTTATCAAGTATTTAAGAGATGAGGGCATGGCAGCACAAGGAAACAACAGCCAACGATTTAATATCCAGCCATCAACACCCTAATCAACATCAAAATAGCCACATACAATAGACACTATATAAATATCATACAGAATAACCCAAAGAACACACTCTCTAGAGACTCCAGCATGAGTCCAAAAGCTCAGAAGACTAAACTTTTGGTCCCGGTGACTGATCCTGATTGGATTCTGCAACATTATCCTGGGACATGTATATTCACCTTCATTCTCTCAAGCAAGTATTCTCTCAAGCATGTATTTACTAGAGTGTAAAGGAACTCTATGGGAATTTCTTCTGAGTCAATTTACAGAGAACTACTTTGCAAAAAGGCTCATATAGCACTTTGTAAACTAACACAGGGATATTTTTTTCATCAGGTTTTTATAAAAGAAATTGGATTCCATTAAAATTTCTAGTACATTAAGGGCCAATTTTACATCTATGCTGTGGGCAACTACAGCAACTCCATTGCATAAAAGCAGACATAATGTTGACTTTATCAAAAGAGTCTATTCCAGTGTTAGCTACATTGAGTTAGATAGATTTTTGTGCTGTTTCAATATGGTTGTTTTTCAGTTTTCTCATCTGTGCTCTTGACAATCTTATTATGCTAGTAAAATGCAGACAATACCATGAAATATTCCCTGTGTCTGTCCAGTTCATGTATCAAGTCCTGTACTAGTTGAAGATGAAAATTTAGATGGACATGGTTTTCTAAATAACTGATCTGGTAATCCACAATACCATCTTAATGTCCAACATGTTACTGATAGGACAGTCCAGGCAGTTCATATTATTATAAATACTCTTACAAGAATCTGAACTACTAATGGTGAAAGCAAATAGGCAGAAGGTAAGAGTCAATGGAATTCAAAGTGGGCTGGAGTTAGATCTCTTGTGGCCATGAAGAGATTTGAGACTGATGACATGTTTGATCCTTCCTTTGGATTTAGCCTAGTCATCTCCTACACAATCTTTGTGAAATTAACCTACTCTCAGACTGTCCCTCTTCTTAGGGGTGATCATTGTACTGCATCGCAAAGTTACTATAAGTTATCTCTCCTCCTTCAGTTCAGTAACAGAACCTGGAATAGTTTTAGCTCTAGGGAATAACTTGGAAAATATAATTTTCTGCTAAATCACTGATTCAAAAAGAGAGTGTTGTTCCCTCTTTGGAAGTTAATCAGATATTGAAAAGTAATTCTCTGGAAAGCTTTCCAGGACAGCTTTTTTCCCTCACACCAAACTCATCATCAATATGGTTCAACTCTGAATTTCCATCAATTATTCAAAGACATTTAAGCAAGCTAAGCAAATATGTAAAAATGCATGTTTCAGATATTTTGTCTATATTTTTAAGCATTGCAAAGTAGTTTAAAGAGTTCATTAGCTTGATTCTTTAAACCAGTCTAGAAAAAAATGGGAAGGGGAGCAAAGGAAGGTGTTTTTTTTTTAAGTTTGATTGATCACAGCCAAAGTGATCCACCTTGTGGGAAAATGCCCACCCTTAGGAAGAACCAAAACATGTGGAGATTTTGTAAAAAAAGAAGAAGAAAAAGAAAAAAAAAGCTATTTATTGGCATGGAACAAAATGCAGTAATGACTAGGCTGTCAGCCAAAGAAGTTGAGTGTACTAAGCATTTAAAGAAATAAAGATTGTATGGAAAAGGGAAGGATGCAAAAAGTCTCATAAGAATTAATTGATTAATGATTTTAAGATGAAAGGTCAACAATTAAATAACATGAACTTTCATCCTTTCTACTCCTTAGAAAGTTCCTACAATCTACATAATGCTTTAAAAATACTGTAATTCCAGGATCCATATTCCTTTAGTGAGTAATGATTTTATTATACTTTCCCAGAAAATATCATGACAGAGTTTTGTTATCTGCCCGCTGAATAATTCCTCTTCAGGATCATTGACTCAATAGGACACTCATCCATGACCTTTGCACAAACCATTGTGGTGCTATAGCCAAAAGTCTGGTTAATTCTTATACCAAATGTACTATGAAAACAATAAACCTAGTTTAATGAAATAAAAGTTCAGGCCCTGGTTAGGTGGCTACGTATTCCCATAAGCCATAAGAACAAGACATAGAAGCAACAAGAACAATTGTATCACACACAAAAAAGTTATGTGGAAAAAAACTCTCTAGATGATTCACACATCTGAAGCCATCCAGTACAAGGAAGGCAAAATTAACCAACCCACAATACTTTACTAGCATTAAGTAGGACATATAACTGAATCCTTCCTTCAGTGTTTTAAAATATGTTGACTAAGCCATTGAGATACTAGTCTTTTTTTTCTTCACCTGACTTTTAAAATTCTGTTTCCTGAAACAGCCTGCTTTATCTTTTGGAGGAAAAGACCATGCATACCAGAATCTTTACATGTAGTAATAATATGGTATCTGAATTTCTTCTTTTCATCTATTGGCAACTAGGGATCTGATCTTGTCCTGACATCTGAACTGTCTGCAAAAGAATCCTGGATCAATAAATTATCCTTCAATGTAAACACATTTAGACCCACAAAATTATTGGAAAGTGTGCTTAATATCAAGTTATTAGTTAGTTTGGCTCAAATGTCAGCCTCCAACTCACATGAATGGTTGTTCTTATTGGACCAGCGAGGAATGAGAAAAAGAATACATATGCATGAATCTTGTAGGCACATGTATTAATATGGAAATGGGATAGATAGACTTGCTTGGCATTAATTGTCCAAAATTATATGAAATATTTTAAATTCAGCAACTCTAATCTGTTTGCCACACATGCAATTTACTATTAACTAGAGATGGTAGGTTACCTATTAGGGTTTTTTTTTAATCCTCACACACACACACACTCATACAATAAAAAAACTTTTTTTTCCTGTGAGCGAGAATGACATATGATGGGAGAGCGGAAGAAGCTGCTGTCATAACAAAAAGGAATATATTATTATTTATTGGACAAACATAAGTACATAGATCTTGGATTACTATATTGGGTGACAAATGCTGGATAATATTTTGTAAATATTGCAGAAAGATACCATTGAATTCTTTCTACAGTGAATCATTCTGGAATTCACCTTTACAAAGAAGAACTGGCATTTTCCTTCAATAGGATAGGAGATGCATTTGATATATCATCAGTTGAGTGTGAAAAGGTTGCAAGGCTAAACAGATTGAATATGACTAGTAATTCAATGTACATGAGCAATGAAAGTGTCAGAGAACAGAGGAGACCAGTCTCACAAAGAGAGAGACAGAGACAGAGACAGAGGCAGAGAGATGGAAAGAGAAAGAGAGAGACAGAGAGACAAAGAGACACAGAGAGAAATTGGGAGCATCAGTTTGTGAAACAATGAAAATTACTCTAACATGTAAGAAATGATTTCATCAAGTACGATAACAATAGCAGTTAGACTTATATACTGCTTCATAGTGTTTTACAGCACTAAGCGGTTTACAGGGTCAGCAAATTGCCCCCACAATCTAGGTCCTTATTTTAATGACCTCAGAAGGATGGAAGGCTACCTTGAGTGGGTGAGGATCGAACCCTTGACAGTGACTGTTGAGTTAGCCTGCAATACTGCATTCTAACCACTGCACCACCACAGCTCTACAAGGCTCTTGCATGATTTACAGAAAAACCAAATACATTTGGAACTGTGCCTTGTTAAGGATCAGGTCCCTTCCACCTGAATTTTCATCCTCTCATTTTCAATCATAAGTTCACCAGCAACTTAGTAGGCAGAATCCTACTCAGTTGGTTATGAACATAAAACTCATTGTTTTCAATATTTTTGCCATGTATGCTGTAAAAAAAAGTGTAGAAGATTTTGGGGGGAATCAGGGAGATCTGTGTCTTTCTATGTCTATGTGCACACATACAAACCCAGAAATGTTCCCATGCATATCACAAGTTTTAGGTGGACCATACACAGTGTCAAACCCACTCAATGATGTTTTCCAAATATAGTCTTCAAAAGCCTGGATAGTTTGAAGAAGCATGAGAAAGATCCTATGGGACTGGGAAGCCTCTGATCAAAGTTCTGTTTAAAGAGATTCTGGTTCCTCAGTTGCTAAAGGCATGTCCAATCTTTGACCTTACCAGGCTCCACATGTAATTCACACAAAACTATCTAGCTGCAGGTCTTCCTTTCCTTAGTTTGCTGAGAAGCAGCTTGGGTGGGGGAGAGGCTGAGAGCACAATAGCACCACGAACTACTAGTCTCAAATGTTGTGCGAGCTATTCCCTTGACCCAATCCTGGCTTTTTGTATTTTCTATAAACTTCTCTAACCATATCTTCTCCGTCTCCTTTCCCGTCATTCATTAAACTCCAGAGTAAGGGTTACCAAAAGTGGCTTTGATGGAGTTTTAGTTTGGTTACATTAAGCACTAGCGCTACCACCTTGTTACTGTCATCTCTTCCTTTCACGCCACAATCCCACTTGTAATCTTGGATTACAATATTGGATGACAAATGCTGGCTAGGTTTTTGTAAACATTGCAGGAAGATACCATTGAATTCCCTTTTCAATGGATAGTTTCCACTTCTGTTTTGGAAAGGACCGTCACTTCTCCCTCCTTCTCTTTTGCATCGCTGTGAACAGGGAAGTCCCACTCATAAATGAACAGGCAGAATTTATTCAGAAATGTTCAGAGATTGTGCAAACCTGAAGGGTACAACTCATGTTATTAATGTACTTCTTCTGCTCAGCGTTCTTGAGATATGCCAGTGGTTTGAGCTTCTAGTCAACTACAGGTTTATCGAACCACAGAATACAATGAAGACGTGTGAATCAATGCCATGCAACCTTAGCTCAGAGTCAGAGATGGGAAATTCGGGAGAACACCTGGGAGAAAAATTATGTCTGCCATTCTGGAGCACCACAGCAGGTAGGAAGGAACTAAGAAATGAGATAGTTTCTTTTATATATATGGAAGGGTAACATATTTCTCAATAAGTCCATGTGATTCCCATTCCCATGTGTGAGAGACATGAAATCAATTCCAAGGGAGACTTTCATTTCTTGGAGAAGCACAGCTCAGCTATTTCTTTGTTTTGAAGCTTTTCCCTTAAGGAAGGCACCTCTTCCTTTTATCCTTTATCCAAAATTATCGTCAGGCAGGTTTGTTTGTTTTTTGAACTGAAGATTGTGCTTTTTCTGTGCAGCACAGCCTTTTTGTCAAACACCCAACTTTGTAGCCATTACCATAAGAAATGTTGTCAATTTCTTTTCTTTTTTAAAAATCATTTTAGCATTAATGTGGCTGCTTCTGGCACCTGGTCAAATCTGGCACTGTACAGCACAGGAAGTCAGTGTGGAGGGGAGAATGCCTAACTCATCCTTTCGCTTTTGTCAGTGTGAGGGAATGCTGGGCAGTACACAATCCGGGACTCTGGAGGAAGAACTAAACCTATATCAATTGGATCTCCTAATCTTCTTCATTTCCCTTGCTTGGAATGGAAATTTCAACTACCTCAACCCCGAGAAGATGAACATCAGTTAGAAGATATTCCAGTATATTTATATATATGTATTCATATATATATATATATATATCACCCCTATCATTTCGTGGAAACAAATTACAAGAGGCAATCCATTTCATACTACTCAGCAGGCTAATGTACACATAATACTCCCAGGTACTGTAATTTGCATGCTTTTGGTGGACAACAATTCTCTTTAGGAGAGATGAATGGGTTGAAGGGGTGGTAAAGAATATTTTGGTTACACTTTTGCTGAACTACCTTTTATTGATATTTATTTGTAAGCACTTGAATGTGATGCATTATTGCTATTTATAAGCATATTCAATAGCTACAGGGAGAACTCCTGCCCAAGCACAGCTTATTACTGTGCTACAATAAACTCATAAGAATTATTAATACATCTCAACATAAAATTGATACCACTGCTGTTGAAGAATACATGTAATATTAATAAAGAGCTATAAAAAAGCATGTTGGTTTAGGGTAAGATATTCTGCAGTATGTTGATTTTTATTTTTATTTTTGTAAAAAAAAATGAATACTTATTATTTAACAAGACAGAAACATCTCATAATGTAGATACTGATCGGAGGAGCTGTTTCATCCAAAATAAAGCATTTTAGACAAGACTGCTGTACTCACCTTCCTAAGTACAGCTCACTGAATGCAGTGACTATAAGTTCTTATTTCAGAGTAAGAATGCAAAACATTGTGCCATTCAAACTGATGTTGTACGATCCAAGTACATATGCTTGGTGATGCAAAGGACATTCCAATTAGTACAGTAATGGAAAATCTATTTTTAATACATTATTTCTTTAGCAAACATCTCATGAAACTAGTTCTGTAAATATTGGTCAACTTTTGAAAGTGCAGTGATAAAGCCATGAAAGTAGTAACTAACTTTGAAAACCAACATGCAGAAAACCCCAGTAATTAGAACTTAGTGGCAGATATGAAGCTCAAGCAATTTGTCAGAAGCTGATTTGTCCCACAGAAGTAAAAATAAGCAGATGTCAAACACTGAAGAATTATTTGCTGATATTTTTATTTTTTCCCCCAATTCTACAGATGTCTGAAACAGAGACAGACATAGGGAAAGTTAGAACACAGAGCTTAGAAAACGATCAGAGAACAACTTCCGCGTTGCTGAAAGAAGGTAAGTTTCTTTGTTTATGTTGGAATTATTAAGATTAGCGTTATTACTATTGTTACCCTAAAATTTTGAGAAACCAAATTTCCAGAGAACAAGGTATTATCAGAACAAACCCAAAAAGCTTTCAGAAGGCTCACAAGAAACAAACAAAGTTTCTAGGACTAACTAGAATAAAGCAAATGCAACAATGTTGGTCATCATTCTTCAGAAAAGTCTAAATTTTCCAACCAACATCTTTTTTTTGTAACTATTAGGTTTTCTTCATGCTATAACGTGTGTATTTTATTTTAAAAGTTGACCAAATTTTTCTAAGCTTCATCGTTTGTGCTTTCTGAGATACCAAAGATTTAGCAAAAATGGTTTTTTTTAATCATTTATTTAAATGTTATCCACCATTCTTCTGAAATATCAAGGTTTTATTTATTATATATATATTGCTTGATATGAGCTACATACTTGGTACATTTTGCAGTGTCTCCATTTTTTGCTAAAAGTTTTCTTGTTGCACTGTTTTTCTTGTATTTGTTTTGATGTGCTCTACCCAGTCTTGCTGTTATGAATGAAACTCCTGTTGCCTTTGTGTTTGCATGCATATCTGAGTAAAAGGGAGTCCAAAAGATTGCAGTTTTTTTAAAAAAAGTATTTGTTTCCAAGCATGCAAGCATATTTTTGTTTTTATTTTTTGCATGTTGGCATCAAATAACAAATTAATGCAACATACAGTGGTACCTTGGTACTCAGTTGTTTGAAACTTGTTGAATTTGGTTCTCAACGCATTTTGACATGAATATTTTGTCCCAGTACCATTGTTTGTTTGGTACTCGACACACAAGCTAGAACTTGTTGGTGCTGGCTGCCTTGTGACTCATTATATTATTTCTTATGGGGGAAAAATTATTTGGTACTCATCATTCCCGGAACTAATTAATGATGAGTACCACTGTACAATTATTATTTGGGAGAAATGTGACGTAACAGGTTAAATCTGAGATTTGAGATAGATACAAACATTATCTCTCAAAGTGTTTGCATCCTTGCAATAAATGTGTAGACATTAATTCTTCTGAACAGCAGGGCAAATTTTGAAAAGCATTAGGTTTTACCTCTGCTTACTTCAATTCATTAATAAAATGGAGTTTGAAAGTGACCAAAAGTTGGGATGGGGGAGTTAAGCAAAAGGGAACGTCAAACTGACCCCAAGTTTAATCACAGTATCTAGCTAATGGAACAAATTAAATTTAATTCAGTTTCGTTCTCTTTGTGAAGATGAAAGCATATGTATTAACAGAGGAGGAATTTTAATTTTTTATGCTTAGCTATTTTGGGCTGCTGCCGATCCTAATAGTCATTGCTAACGTCATCAGTGATGTTTAGATAAGCACCTTACATCTGAAAAGAATCCTTGGGGATTCTCAACACAATGAATCAGGAACATAGCCCAGGAGACTGTGATGCTAATATCTATAAGAAATGTGGCAAAATCCCTGTAAGAGTATCAGAGTTCCTTAGCTAGAAGGCTTTCGTAGCAACAACTCTTAGATGAACAAAGTGTCTTTATGGTCTTTCAGCATAGAGGCAAACTGGATATGTGCATCATTAAAGGAGCATAGATTTGTTTATTTGATCATTCAGAAGTTGTTCATTTATAGGTTCGCCCATTTCGAACAGTAGCCTCTGGTAAGATCACGTAATGGTAAGGCATCTACTTTAGGTCAAGATTTAGATTCCCCAGGTCAGTGCAGTTTAGCCAGAACCTTGTGGATGAGCTAATCAGGGGTGTCAAATTCGATTTCATTGAAGGCAGCACAGTGTTGTGTTTGACATCAGAAGGCATTGCCATGGTGGGCGTGGCCAGCTCAACATCACTTGTGTGTCAGCGGCACCTGTGATGGCCAAGTTCTAAGGCAGGACTTCCTAGAGACCTTCCCTCACTCTCATTATAATCTCCTTCCTTCCTTCCTTCCTTCCTTCCTTCCTTCCTTCCTTCCTTCCTTCCTTCCT
>JANHFL010005142.1:34006-44102 GCA_032468155.1 Oxyrhabdium leporinum
ATCTATCTATCTATCTATCTATCTATCTATCTATCTATCTATCTATCTATCTATCTATCTATCTGTCTATCTATCTACATACAGTACTTCCTAGCTGCGAGGGAATGAAGCAAATATTAACTTGGTTTCTAAAGTTAGAGAACAGAAACTTAGATTATTCAGATTATTCAGTACTTGTGCCATATTGGCCTGATATGACAAACCCTTTGGTATTGTCTTTACCATTTAGTGGGAAATGCTGCACATGGCAGGACTCAACTAAGGCTGGTAATAAGTCTATTCATACACTAAGGTATTATCAATATGAATCCCAAAGCATGACTGATTGTATTATGAATAACGAATACAGGAGGAGTATGAAGTTCTGAGTGGAGAGCAGATCATTATTTGGTAGTATCAAAAATGGATTTTGGAAAAGAATAGATTTAGAAAAAAAGTGAAAGAAACAAGAGTGAAAGCAAGGGACAGGATAATGATGGCTTCTGAAAACGAAACCAAAAGGAGTTGTTTCAGGGAGCTTCTGTGTTATTCAGTGTTTTCTGAATCCCTTGGGTAGATGTGGTTTCTTCTGTAAGGATTTGTCCTCCTTATTGCACATGCAGTAGAGACATAGGTCTAAGTCCCAGTGGCATGGTGACTCTTGGTAATGTTACAAGTGAATAAGCACCACAATAAAACAGGGAGAAAGTTCTCCTACCTACAATTATCCTTCATATATTGGAAGGCAAATCTCTCTACTGAAGAACTGAATGAGTTCATGCAGAAGCTCTAGTTTACTCCCTCCTCTATTCTCACCACTATTTTAATCACCACATCCTCTCCTTCTTTCTCTCACAACCGTATAGTGAAGTACTATACGTTTCTTCACTATATTTCATCTGGGACTATCTGTTCAGTCTCCTACTAAGGTCAAAACTTGATGTCCTCCAGAAACCAATGAGTTAAAATCCCATCAGCACCAGATACCAACAACAATGGCAAGGGACTTTGGGAGTTAGCCCGAAGGAGTCCAAATTGTCCAACACTAATTTCTCATTACTTGCAGGCATCTAGGTTGCACCAGAAGCTGTGTTCCATTTTCAGCTACAAAATTTTCTAACAGAGAATGCTGTCATATATTACCTTTATAATGTGGAATAAATGAGATACTTCATGTATCTGCAAGACAGAAGTCAATTTAGTCACTTCTATTATAATTTAAAATTGCCCTAGTTGCAATTTCAGCCGGCTAGTCTAGAAGCAACATTGTTCTGGGATGCTCAGCTTGCTACTAGCACTTCTCAGTCCCATTTCTACTGGAACTAGAGTACAGCCTATAGATGATCATTCCCAAGATTGTCAATTCAAGGAGTGTCACCTTGATCTCCCAGAAGAAATTCAGAATATCCTATCATGATAAATGAAAATCCCCCACCTATTTTAGAAGCATGCTTTTCCAGAATTCTAAACCAAGCAAAGTGTCTCTACAAATACAGTGAGGGAAGCTTCTGTCTTCCCTCCCACATGTGATTTGAAGTGTGTAGGGAATTAAATGCCAGAACAGGCTGTGCTCTGTGTGCTCAGAACCTAGAAACTAAGTAATTTGTATGCCTGTATGAACTAACTCTTCTGTCTACAATATTTTTATTCCTTTCATAATAATTTTATTATTACATATAGGGATAAAACTAAATAAAACTACAAAAGAAAAAATAAGAAAAAATGGAAAAATAGAAAAATAAAAGGTGCAGAAAAAAAAGAAAAAGAAAACACACATCTTCCCTCTATCCCCAACAAGTATAGTTAACATTAACTTATCACGATCTCTTAAAATATAACCAATCCTCTCTTCATTCCATATCCCAAAGCTTTAATATTTTATTATTCCATCTTAATCAGCAAAAATCTATTCAGGCTTATCAGAAATAATAACATGATTATTACAAACTATATCTAGTAAAACCCACTTCAAAACCTTCCTGTTACATTTATATCTCATTTTCTATTTAAATAAATCCTCTCATCTCACCTGTTCAAACAAGCAAAACTTTTAAAATATCATCACCTGGTCCTAGCCAACATAAATCAATTAAATATTGCCAGAAATAGCAACCTATCTAGTTTAACCATGACCAAATAAATCAATTTTATATTATTTCCTCTTTCTCCCAACAAGTTTTAGTGCCATAAGGTAATGTCCAAGTATCTGTCTTCTTTTTATGCCTTTTAGTCTCTTCTCACAAAATTGTTGGCAATTTAACAAGTCTCTTTTGTAAAATCCAATACAAAAAGACTATCCATATCAGTCTTCCGGTTTAGTATTTGTATGTCATTTTTAATTGTGAAAACATTAGCTGATTTTGTTTTCATACCACAACTCATCATTTTGTATATCCACTATTTCATCTTTTTCCATCTCCTTTGTAAACAGTATCATTTTAAAATTTTCATCAATTTCAGCTTTATTCAGTGGAATTTGTAACTCTTTCATGAAACCATGTAGTTTACCTATAATACCAGATGTCTTCAGAATTATTTTATGAGACCGATATAAATTGATCTATCTCACCAGATCTATTGAAATATTCATTTCCTTTTGCTGCCCTTTAGTGACCAATCTTCAAAGTCATCAGTTATTTATTTATTTTGAGATATAAATATAGAGAGTTTCCCATGGGAAAGATGGGAATTATAATTATAATTATCCTATAATTAATTTCTAATAAAGTCCTAATTCAAGTTCATCTGCACCCTTAATGCATTTAAAACATTTTAAAATCAACATTAATCACCCTTTGCTATATATTAAAAAATCCTTTTATAAAACCTTGAACTTGTTTCTTAAAGGATTATAGAAAATCTCACTTAGTTAATACAATTAAACTGTGGTTCTGAAGGTTCTCAGTGTTTAAAAAGCAGTTTAAGGAGTCCCTGAAGATTTTACTCCGCTAGTCGTTGCCAACTATAAGGAGGATGGTGCTCATCTCACTTTCAAGGCCATTGAGACAGCACTGTCCGAAGACATTTCCACAGTCATGTGGCCAGCATGACATCATGGAGCAGTGTTACCTTCCCATCAAAGTGGTACCTATTTATTTACTTGCATTTGTATGCTTTCCAACTACTAGGTTGTCAGGAGCTGAGGTGAGGATGGGAACTCACTCCATCATCTGGAGCTTGGATCTTGAACCTGGGCTTCTGGCTTCCAGCTGACAAGCCCAGCATCTTAATGGCTTAGTCACCAAAAAAGCAGTTTAAAAAGAGGGAAATCCAAAGTGTGGTTTGGTTGAATCTTAATTCTGTAAAGGCTACATTGACCGCTATGAGGAGCCATGGTGGCACAATGGTTAGAATGCAGTATTGCAGGCTAATTCTGCAAACTGCCAGCAGTTTGATTCTCACTGGCTCAAGGTTGACTCAGCCTTCCATCCTTCTGAGGTTGGTAAAATGAGAACCCACATTGTTGGGGGCAATGTGCTGACTCTGTAAATCACTTAGGGAGGGTTGTAAAGCACTATGAAGCTGTATATAAGTCTAAGTGCTATTGCTACTGCTATGAGCTTGATAGAATGTGGTGACTTCCAGCTGTTGGCAAGCTGAATGCAGAAACTTCAGTTCCTGCTACCTTTCTCTGAAGAGATTTTGGCAATCCAAATTCAAGATCCAGTTTCTATTTTTAGCCACAATGTCTCCTTCTCCCCATGTAATGTCAGTTTGCCATTTCCTAACTAGAAATCAACAGTACTTTTTTTTTTCTGATGTAGATGAACAACTGTGAACCACATACTTTTCTGGAGCAAGTAGCTGCCTCTTTTTTATATCTCTGTTCTGTGAATGACGACAGAATATAACAGAATATAACAGAGATGAAGGCACCTTGGAAGTTTCCATTGAACCCCCCTGCTCCTTCTTTTTATTAAACAAGACATACCTGCAACTGTTTTTCATATATTTTAGTCTCCAGTTCCTTAATCATCTTTGTTGCTTTCTCTGTACTCATTCTAGTATCTCAACCTCTTGATGAGAACGTAGGCGTTAATGCTTCATAGGATCCATATTTCTGAAGTCTTGTTTTACATGCAACATTGGACTGAACATCATGTGGATTGTGCCAATCAGACTAGATCACATATGGCTTGTTTGGTTTCACCCTACTATGTTGCGCGAAGCCAATCATTATTGTTTGAAATGAATTCAACAAACCCCAGTTGAACTACAGCTCAGTGTAGCATGTGACTCAGGTTAACATGGAGGCTTAGACATTCTGAAGCAAATAAATATGCAGAAGACTTAATGAATGGCTGCAATCAGGCCGGTTCATCATCCTTCAAATCAGGAAAACTCAAATGAATTTCTGGCTTGACTAACCTGCTCTATTCAAATGTTTTAGTCTATACTTTTCTTATAAGCAGTACAGAGAAAAGAGGTCCTTCCAAATATAAATGAAACAAATATAACTGCAACTCAGGAGTGCAATTTTCCACAATTTTCTCCAGCCATGCCTTGCAAGGGACCTCTGGTCACCGTGATGAACAACTTTTTAATCATATTTTAAAATAAGATCATGTAAAAATAAATAAAATGTTGAACTAAGCAGTGGTTTTACAGTATGACCCAGCAGCATTACTTGCATTAGTCCAATTTACCACTTATGATAGCAGTAATGGGACTAAAAGCCAATAAAAGTGGTCTATTCTTTCAAAGATTGGCTTTTAGGATTTATTCTAAATATTATCAAGCGAATCAAAAGCTGTCATTACAGTGTCTAAAGAGCCTTCATACCTTGTAAGCAAACAGTGTGACTTTGACGAATAATCATTAATGTGCCAGTGTGAAGCCAGAGACAAGAAAAAGAAAGCAAAGTAGAAACCTGGTATTTCACTTTAAATAAGTCATTAAAATAATTTTAACTAGATTTAAAATGAAACAGTTTTATATGTAAAATGGCTTAATTTGTACCTTTTGATCCCATTACATATAATACTTAGGTGGCTGGAAAAGTGTCTGGGTACCAGAACAAGGAGATGTTTAGTTGCATTTTTGTGTAATATCCCCATTGTGTAGAAAATGTCAGACATTGTATTGGTAGGACTCTTCTACAGGCAGAAGAGAACATAAGCAATAATAAATAGAGAATGGCTGAAACAAGAAGATTCACAAGGTACATTCATTCCCTTTCTTTCCTTGTTAGCTTTTTCTCCGTTGCTTTTCATAGGAACAAGAAGAACTGTCTTACATAGAACCAGGCCATTGATCTGTTTTGTCTAGTGTTGTGTTGGCAGCAACCAACAATTGCTCTCTAGGAAGATGTGGACTTCAATTGTATTCAAAACAATTGGTAACCCTGAACAATGAACTTCTTGGGTGCTTTTTTTCATGCTTCCAGACTTAAAGTGTCTATCTCCCTTCCAAAGTAGGATCAATATCTCCTAAAAAATAATAGAGTATATCGTAACATGCTTGCTAATCAATCCATTGCGTCTCACAGACTATCTTCAATATCCAGATGTTTCTCTGAAGTCAGTAAATGGCAGTCTGATCATGAAAGTCTCTTCACACTGTCCCCAAAACTGGTGATAATTCTCAGTCACATGAAGAGACTATTTGGCTATGTGTAAAGTCCCCCCCTTTTACAGTCAGAGAGGGCGATGAGGACATGGAAGAGTGAAGTTAGCATATGATGTCCATTATTCATCTTTATTTTTTTCACTCAAATAATTCAGGAAGCAGACTTTGGAAGGAAAATCAAAAGGAAGGGTACTGATTTGCAGCAGAGATCTACGTAGTTGGGACTTTTACCTCTGATCGACTGTACTCTTCGTTTGCTCTGTGTAGTGCTTTATATAAACGGAATTTCTAACACTGACTACCTTATATAGGTATATATTTTCTAAGTAAAGGACAACAGCCTCTACTTACCCAGGAAGCACACTTAAATACCCATTGTTGCAAACAGCGGCTTTTAAGACCTAAAACACTGGTGTCACACTCGCGGCGTACGTTGCCGTCACGTGACGTATTGTGATGTTTTTTTCCCCTTCGCAGAGGTGAAGTGGGCGTGGCCTGCACATGACACATCCAGCCTGTAGGTCACCAGTTTGACACCCCTGATTTAGAAGTACCTTGCGATAAGAGCTATCCGGCTGTTCTTGTCATCCCTTACAACTGAGCATGCAGCTGTTCAGAACATACAGGTCTTTCATAGCTTCTCAAGTCTTTCTCCTGCCTCTTGAATTCCATTGCTGATTTTGTTTTTTTTAATGAAATGGAATGAATTCATTTATACCAAATGAATATCTTGTCTCATAGAGATCCAGTAGGAGTTCTTAGAAAATAAAAATAAAAAATGATGATAGGTATAATCCAGTATTCTGTTTTCAGATTCTGTTTGCTGAGGGAAAGAAATGGTGGTTCTTGTAATTTAAACTTATGCTGATTTATGATAATAAGGAGTTATTCAAGACTCACTAGCTTGGGTTAGCTTTTTTTTTAACAATGTGCTTATAAATATGGCTACTTCTATCTTAATTGTTCCACTGCATGTCAGTTCAGATTTCTTGAGTAGCCCAGGTTTTGACACTAATGTAATACTTGTAAATATTTTCCATTTCTATATTTTTACTGATTTTTACATGCATGTTTTGTTTTGTTAATGCAAAGATTTTCCCCTTTCAATACATCATCGTAATGCACTCTGAGATTACACTTGCTATTCTCAAGAGTACTGCCAGTCATTCCATTAATGTATGAGAAAATCTGCATATCAAGGGCTTTGTTGCTGGCAAGAGAACAGGCTTCTACCTCTCATCAAACTGGAACGTTGTCCCCCAACCATTTTCTTACCTTTGGTTTGTAAGTTTGATCAAAATTCCATCTAGGACTTAGTCGCCTTTGTGGCACAAGAAGTCCTTGACTTATGACCATAACTGAGCCCAAAATTTCTGGTACTAAGTGAGACATTTGTTGTGAATTTTGCCCCCATTTTATGACCTTTCTTGCCATGGATATTAAGTGAATCACTTCAATTGTCTATTTGGTAACATGGTTGTTAAGTGAATCAGGCTTCCCCATTGACTTTGCTTGTCAGAAATTCACAAAAGATGACCCCGGTCATTGCAATCATCACAGATATGAACCAGTTGCCAAGCATCCAAATTTTGATTATTGCATCCAACAGTCATAACTCACCTTTTTTTTCAGTGCTGCTGTAATTCCAAACGGTCACTAAATGAACTATTGTAAGTTGAGGACTTCCTGTAATTGTTTAGTGAATTTGGGCCACAGATTAAATTAATTCTGTCTCAAAATGAATGTTTCTCCATTATAAATATTTGAAATGACAAGAATTCCTTTAAACTCAGTTGTGTTTATTTTCTGTTCATCACCTAGTAACTTCTCTGCTTTTGTTCAAAATTGTACCTCAGTGTTGGGGGGAAAACTTTCATTTTAATAAAAATATTTCCTAACTTGAGGCTCCATAGTATGAAAGACATGCTATTTTTTAGACCATCCCCAAAATCATTTATTTGCAATGGAGGAAGCCAATTCAATTCAAATCTCTTCACCTGCAAAGCTAGTTGACTAATATTAGCAATAACAATAGCACTTAGACTTATATACCGCTTCACAGTGCTTTACAGCCCTCTCTAAGCGGTTTACAGAGTCAGCATACTGCCCCCAACAATCTGGGTCCTCATTTTACCCACCTCGGCAGGATGGAGGGCTGAATCAACCTTGAGCCTGGTGAGATTCGAACTGCCAAACTGCAGAAGTAGCCTGCAGTACTGCATTCTAACCACTGTGCCGCCACCACGGCTCTTCATTTGATAACCGGACCCATTCAAGTTTTAGGATGCCATCTTTTATGTTAGCTACACGATGCTTTCAACATCAGTTTATTTTAAAAAAGCAGTCATCCATTTTAATTTTCCACAATGTCCTGGACTAAAAGAATATCAGGAACATTGTGGGAAATGCAAATGATTGTTTATGACTCACCATCACCAGGGAGAGCGACCAGAGGTCTGAGACAGAGATGAATTAACAGAAAGAGCCAGTTACTCAGGCTTGTAATCCCAGATGCAAAACTGGATTGTTGTATTAAATACATGTGATAATGAGCGCCACAGAAAAAAAAGGGAAGCAAAAATACAGATGTGAGGTTTCTTTTTTCCATTGCTTGCCCATATTAATGTGATGGTATATACTCCAAACAAATACAGGTAGTTCTTGACTTATGACCACAACTGAGCCCAAAATTTCTGTTGCTAAGTGAAACATTTCTTCAGGGAGTTTTGCCCCATTTTATGACTTTTCTTGCCACAGTTGTTAAGTGACTCATCACAGTTAAGTTAGTAACACGGTTGTTAAGTGAGTCTGGCTTCCCCATTGACTTTGCTTGTCAGAGGGTTGCAAAAGGACATCACATGAACCTGGAACAAAGCAACTGTCATCAACTGTCATGAGCCAGTTGCCAAGCATTTGAATTTTGATCACATGACCCCAGGTTGTAAGCGTGAAAAATGGTCGTAAGTCATTTTGTTCAGTGCCGTTGTAACTTTGAATGGTCATTAAATGAACTGTGGTGAGTCAAGGACTACCTGTAATGGGAGCTAGGAAATAAGGAAGCAATTTGAAGCAAATAGATCTTTTCAGCAGTTTTAATAGTACTTTTTTTTTTTCACATCGCTAACAATGAGTTCAAGAGCACAGCAAATTTGTGTCTGATAGAATAATGGCATTTGCATTGATATCACACCAAAGCTGTTTTAAATATAATCATTCTCTATAACACCACTTTTCATGTCACCACTCACACGGAAAGGACTCGATCCAGTTTCCATTAAGGTCAACCACAAAGCTTCTCATTTCATTCAAGAGAGAAAAGGATTGAGGGTTAAATATGGGGTGCAAAATTGGTCTTGCCTTGAGTCTTTGGGTTGACATTGTTCCCTGAAGCAGTGAAGAATGTTCATTCCATCCACTTCAAGAATCACCAGATGAATGTTGCGGCTTTGCATTATTTAGCCATTGAATCAAGCCATTGCTGCAGTTGCCTTCTGTTCTTCAAAATACTTGAAGCCACGTGTGTTATCAAGATTTCTCAGGGAGAAAGAGCTAATCGTTTGCAGTGGCTTATTCAGCTGCCTTCTTAACTGCATCAGGTCTTATTTGGAATTTGACAACCTTCTCTCTGTGTGTACAGACAATAGCCAAATCAGTGTGGGGTTACATCAAGGTGATGGAATAACAGCAGAAGCCCGTAACAACAGACCCAGCATGATCTAAACGAAAATGCATAGGATAATTTATTGAAAGGAGTGTGCCTGCAATTTATTTTGCAGAGGACAAATTTCTATGTAAAGATACCCTATATTATTCCAGTCCAAATTTGATTTAATGATTAAGAGGCATAAGAAGACGGAACAGGGGCCTTGAAGTTGTTCAAAAGCAAACTGAGCTGACAGCCAGGCCACCTGGCTTTGGTCTTCTCCTCTATGCTGTGATGCATTCTAATATATTTAATTAGGTTCTAATATGCAGTGATGTTGCTTAGCTAATATATGCTAATGTTATGCAATCTAGTTTGTCCTCTTTTTAGATGCTTCATATCTTCTTTTGTCATAATGTTGCAAGAAGTCACCTTATTTGCAACTGGTGTCTTGCTGTTTGCCTTTACCAAAGTATTCTGGAACTTTTTAATAGTGTCCTTTACACCTTGAAGGAAACTTCACTTGAGAATTCTAAATAAATTTCCCAAGATTATCTTCCCTTGTGGACAGCTAACAAACATTAATTTAATCTTGACGATCTTGCAAACAAGTGAATGGGTTCGCTGATATCTTTCCAGTTGTAAAAATATTTAACAGTAAGCAACATTTATATTGAGAGAAGTGAGGTGGAAAAATGAGTGTGGTTTTAAAAATGGAAGAAGAAAATCAATGTCTTGTGCTCTGCTGATGACACTACTGATAGTCAAAATGCAAATGATCTACAAGCTCTAGTAATGAAAGTCTAAGTAACACAGCAAAAAATGGGACTAAAATGATAGATAGATAGATAGATAGATAGATAGATAGATAGATAGATAGATAGATAGATAGATAGATAGATAGAT
>JANHFL010005142.1:52234-63303 GCA_032468155.1 Oxyrhabdium leporinum
AGGAACAGGAAGCTCAAATACAAAGCCCAAAGAAGGTATAAAAACCCACCCACTCTCAACTCCATTTTGTCAGCTGCACCAGAACCACAAACCCTGGTGGTTCTGCTTCATCATTAAACTCTTTCCAATCAGCCTCCATGTTATTTCCAGCGTCTTTCTCCCAGCTTGGAACTGAACCAGATGGATTTTCCTTCCACCATACATTTGGAATTCTTACAGGATCCAATCTGAGTCAGTCACCAGGATCAGAGGTCTTGTCTTCTAAGTTTCAGACTCATGCTAGAGCCCATTTTCAGGAAACTTCTCTCTAGCAGAGCATGTGTTGTTCTCTGTGTGGTATTTATATGGTGCCTGTTGTGTGTGGCTTTTTAGATGCTGACTGGGGTGTGTTGATGGCTGGCTTTTAAGTGGTTAGCTGTCGTTTGCTTCTGCTGCGCAGCCCTTGCCTTCTAAGTACTTGATATGCTGGAGGTAAATCAGCACTCTTGTTGACTGATGAGGGGCCTGTTTCCCAGGATTCACTTCTGTGGTTGCTTTTGTGCCTGCTCATCAAAAATCTTAATAGGCTTAAAGTTGAATGTGTGTCCTTGTTCATTGCGGAGTGAAGCTACCAATGAGTTCAGTTCTTCTCATCTGACTGCTTGCTTGTGTTCTTGCAATTTGGTGGTTATTGTAGCTTCCTCCCCATCTGTCCTACATAGTCACAGGGACAATCCATGCAGGGGATTCACTCGATTACATTGAAAGATCTCCAAGTGATCTTTACAATGCATAATTTGTTCTTGTATGGTAGCCTCTGGGCAGTCTGCGATGCCCACTTGCAGATCTCAGAAGCTGCATTCGACAGCTTCCAAAATGTTTTTGATGTAAGGCAGGTGTGCAATGTTGTTTCTTGTTTCTTCCTTTCTCTCCCCACCATATTTCACAGACATTTTGTGACAAATGATTATGGGTATCCATTCTACTTGAATTGTTCACATAGCGTCTGCTCTCCAGCCATTTGCCTTGCTGGATACTATACTGGGTTATCACTTCCATATGATGTCCCGATGCACTCTTTTTGTGTGACAGTGGATGGTTGCTGTTGAAATTCAGAATGCATGGAGTGTTGGTGGCCTTACAATAGAGCTGTCGAAAGACTAAACTTCTGCTCCCGGTGTCCGAGCCAGATTGGATCCTACAGCATTATCCTGGGACACATATATTTGCCTTCATTCATTTGGAATTCTTGCTCATCAGACAAGATGGCTTTAGGGGGGGCAAGGGAAGAAAAGAGATACAGGTAGTCCTTAATAATTTATGACTACACTTGAGCCCAAAATTTCTGTTGTAGGAACAGTTGTTCAGTGAGTTTTGCCTGTTTTATGACCTTTTTTTGGTCATAGTTGTTAAATGAATGGCTGCAGTTGTTAAGTTAGTAACATGGCTATTAAGTAAATCTGGCTTCCCCAATGACTTTTGAAGGTCACAAAAGTTGATCACATGACCCTGGGACACTGCAACCATCATAAATACATGCCAGTTGCCAAATGTCCAGCTTTTGATCACATGACCATGGGAATGCTTGCAATGGTTGTAAGTGTGAAAAAGAGTCAAAAATCACTTTTTTTTCAGTGTCACTGTAACTTTGAGTGACTACAACGAATAGCTATAAGTCAAGATTACCTATAAAATACCTGTAAAGAAAGCATGTCTGATCCTGGAGACCTACAAAATGGGTGTCAGACTTAGAATTGTGCTAAGTATGTTTGGCACATCCTCTAGCTTTCTAGCAAGAAGTAGTTAGCAGAGGCTGTCAGGTTTATCAATCTTGGAATTAGAAATTCAAACTGTTAAAGTAAAAAATGTTTCTAACCTTTGTGAGAGACAGCAGATCCCCTGGCACATGAAACAAGAAAAATCAACCTTTTAAGCTTTGTATTAACAAAGATATTTATAATACGAGCTGTGAGGTTTCTTTTTAAAAAACCGAGGTGTTGAATTCAATTAAATAGGATTACCCAGTAATAGAAGGGTAATAGTTTATTAATTGGTTAGTCTTACAAACATATCAAGATAAACAATCTAATTCCAAGGTAACATAGATAAAAGAAAATACATTAATAAAATACGTAGGTGGTAAATACAAAGAATCAGCATTCAGAGAAATACAACACATTTACAGGATAGCTGTAAAATAATGGGAAGGAATAAGAGCAGCTTGGTTAGGAGAATGAGAACGAGAATGAGCACCAGACTATATAACTTTGGGCCAGTTACTTTCTTATGCTAATGTACCCCATAAAATTACTGTATATGGAAATTAGAGACGGAAATGCTGCTTTGAGCTTCTAGAAAAATAGTCAGATAATAAACCTGATCCATACCCAATCGATATCTATCAAATCAATAAATACGTACAGGGAAGTAATAATAGTTTGCCATTTCTTTGTATAAGGTGTCCCTATAGAATAGTTAAAGATTCAGTTTAGGTCTCTGAAAGGTCACAGATTTTCCTACCTTGAATATACATAATCTGCGTTATTATTGGTGATAGTTATTCATGACTGACATTCTTTTCTTTTTAAAAAAATGCCTTTTGGATTGTCATTTTTAGAATTATATTGAAATTTTAACCTCTGTTTGCTGCCCAAGGAAAAAGTGTATTTTATCAGGGCATCGTGGTCTACCCAAATAGGGGATGGAGCATACTGCTTCTGCTTTTAGCCCAGGTTTGAATCCCAGAAGGGTATGGCTAACTGACAAGAGCTAAATAGCTTGAAATAGATTTATATTAGTCTCCCTTTGTTTCTTTGTCAGTAAATATAAATTTGACACAAAAATGTCCAAAAAGAGTTGCTTATTTGAGGTGGGTGGTCATATAAATTGAATAAAATTGAATAAATATAAAATGCATGTGTGCAACTGCAGCTATCCTTGTCTTTCATTTTTCAACTACATGCTTTTTAAAAATTCAGTTTTTTTTCCTGACTGCTAGGGTTTTTCTTTAATAGCTAAAGGTAATTGTAAAGGAAGAAAAAAGGAATATAAACAATATATCGTGACTCTTGACACTCCATTGCTTTCTTAAATGAGAATAATAAAATTTTTGCAGATGAACAAAAGAGTGGGAGGAAGCTATCTGATTTACAATGTTTTTGAGATAAAGAACACCATAAAAAAAGAGATCAATGTGAATAATAAACCATTGTTAACTGAGTCATGACATTTCTATTCTTAGGGAAAATCTGAAGAGTAGAAATCTGCAAATGAGCACCTTATGCCATTTTCAAAGTGGGAGGAAGATGTGTAATTATAATTTCTGAAGTGGTGAAAGTTTTATTTTAAATTGCAGGGGAAAATAATTGAAAAACATATCGACATATCAATATTACATAAATTGCTTTAATTTTATTAAGCTGGATGTGGGAGCAATCTTTTCTTCTTTTTCTTCCTGCCATTTCTCTCTCTCTCCCCTTTTACAATTTCTTGTTTTGTATGATGTTCTGGCTACAGAATATTCTCCCCAAAAGCTATTTTTATTAGAAAAAGTGCAGCAGAAGAACTATAAGAGAGATGAAATGCCTCCAAATGTCAACCCTATCATACATTTATCCTAATTCTTCCAGTAGTTTGAGACCTATTAAAAAGGTTCCTGTTTTCAAAATGGATTTCACCACTTGTTTCTCGAGGGTCTACCTTCCAGTGTCTTTTCCTGACATGTTTAACGTATGCAAAATGAACGTCAGTTATTTTAATTAAACAGGTGAAAAGGGAAAAAAAAGAGCTTTCTCCCCAAAAGTCAAAGTTAACATGGCATGTGGTCCTTACATTTTCCTTAATCAAGGGGACAAAGGAATCAAGGCTGTAATCACTGACAAAACAATTTCATCCCATTCATACGTAAAGTAGCTGTGCAGATTAAAAGTCAAGAATGAAAGGAAATGTAAACTGGCTTGAAAAGTATGCTGGTCCTTGCACTTTGTGGTCAGAGTACAGGTAATCCTCGACTTACAACAATTCACTTAGTGACAACGGCACTGACAAAGCTGACAATTTTTCACACTTATGACCACTGCAGCATTCCCATGGACATGTGATCAAAATTCAGATGCTTGGCAACTGCATTTATGATGGTGGCATGTCCCTTATGACCATTTTTCATACTTATGACCGCTGCAGCATTCTCATGGTCATGTGATTTACATTCTGATGCTTGACAGCTAGAGTCACATTTATGACAGTTGAATTGTCCAGGGATTATGTGATCCCCCTTTGCAACCTTCTGACAAGCAAAGTCAATGGGGAAACCAGATTCACTTTACAACCGTGTTACTAATTTAACAACTGCAGTGATTCACTTAAAAAATGTAACAAGAAAAGTCGTAAAATGGGGCAAAACTCACTTAACAAATTGCTCACTTAGCAACATACATTTTGGGCTCAATTGTGGTCGTACGTTGAGGACTGTCTGTATTTAGCTGCAGTTTTATGCACAAACAGAAGCACTCTATCCTTCTACTACATTTGCAAGTACCCTAGTATAACCCTTAAAGCCAGGAACCGTCATAAATCACTTGGGAAGGCTTCCCCCCCCCCATGCTCTGTTCCAAACCAGAAACAGAAATGCTGCAAAAATAGGGGGGGGGATAACAACGTTGGAGATAGGCTGCCCTTGCTGTTGTCACTTATTTAATTAGCTGCAAATTATTTATTTAATAGTTTATTTAATAATTTTTTGATAAGCTTTAGATAAGGATTCATAGTAGTGCAGACAAATAAAAGTGTCTAAGCACTCAATCCACTGAAGCACACTCAATACAAGCTATGAAAAGGATAAACATACATCAAAGCATCTCAGGAACAATCACAGATTATTACAACCACACAGCATTATCATGGCACTCAAACCAATTAAAGCCCTTTAAGACATCAAAACACTCACTAGCCCAAGAAAACACTCACTAGCCCAAGAGAAATAAACCTGGAGTCATCTACAATATACAGCGTAAGGACTGTAACAGCCACTATATAGGACAGACAGACGGAAGACTAGCAGAACACATTCATGAACACCAACTAGAAGTCAGAAGGCATGATTGAAACTTCTTAAACTTACAATATGTGAACAATCAATCATAGCTTCAACTGGGAAACTGAGCACTGTGGACCAAGCTAAATCCAAAAAGCACTAGGGAATTTCTGGAAACTTGACTCTCAGCCAAATTAGTTATTAACAGATGTATAGAGATAAACTACATTTACACACCATTCAAAAATAGACAATAAAAAAGGCTAAAAGGGAAACAAAAAGACACATTTTCTCCAACAGCCAACACTCAGATAAGCAGGGATTAATACCAGGCAAACAATTAAGCAGAAAACAATACCCTAATCAAGGAACTACAGTACCAAGGAGAAAGCCATACCCCGACCAACTCTGGCAGGCCAAGTTTCTGTATACAAATAGGAAGCAAAACACTCAGTCGCTTAAATTGATGTTAGGTAATGAAATTTCTGCAAATAAACTCAGCTAACGTTTTATTCCTATAGATACCCTCTGCAAGTATTAAATTCATGAAAGATACAATTATAAGTGGGTCCTGTGGTTGAACAGAGGACTAATTGCATAAGGAAATGGAGACCTGTAACCGTGCACTGCTTTCTCTCATCCACGCTATTTTCTGGAAGAGACAGTCTGAATTTGCTTGCTGCAGCAAGTTGCTTGTTGTAATGATTATTCTAGGACTTGAAAGAAAAGTTGTTTATCTTTACTTATTGGAAGCTTTTGAGAACAAGAGCTTGACAGTGAAATGCACTTTATTTGCATTCTTCAACAAACAAAAGAATCCTTGAATGACAGCTCTCTCTCGCTCTCTCTTTTCACCCCTTTTTTCTTTGAGGTTGTTGTGATGGGGAATTTAGGTTTAAATGTATGCCTTTTATATTACCCCTCCAATGGTGCTTGAAGGATAAAGTTGAGCGTGATACACTGAGCAGACTATGGATATAGAAAATGCTACTCTCATATTTATTGAATATTTCCTCTCAGGTTTTCTTATTCTAGTATTATTACACGCTTGTATATCTTTCAGGAGTTGTAATGAGTATGTTAGATTTTGGGCACATTTTGAACAAAGGAATTTATATCTGGGTTAAATAGGTTGAACTTTATTTTCAAAAGATCACTTAATACTGGACTGATTATTGCCAATTCAGGCTGGAACAGAGATGGACCTTCCGGTATCTAAAGAAAACAACACAAGATATTTGATCATTGAGCATAAATAGAATCCTAACTAAACATGTGTGTAGTGACATTGTGGAAAACCACTGTGATTCAAAGAGTTTAGTGACATATTTTGATTTCTCCTGCATATTAAAAAAGATCTAGAAGTGTAGATTTTATTCTGGGCTATTTGACCTGCTTCTTTTCACTCTTGTTTGATGAATAAGGGAAAGGGGGGGGGGGATTTTCATATAGCTGTAGATTGTTAGGTTAGCAATAGCAATAGCACTTAGACTAGTATACCACTTTACAATGCTTTACAGTCCTCTCTAAGTGGTTTACAGAATCAGCATATTTCCCCCAACAATCTGGGTCCTCATTTTACCTACCTTGGAAGGATGGAAGGCTGAGTCAGCCTTGAGCCTGGTGAGATTTGAATTGCCAAATTGCAGTCAGCTGGCAGTCAGCAGAAGTAGCCTGCAGTACTGCATTCTAACCACTGCGACACCACGGCTCCTGCCTTGGTTAGCCTTAGTTTATCAGGAAAGTTCTCAGAACCATTCTTCCTATCCCAGAGTTATGGACTATCCAGGGAGGGGTTAAATCTTGCAGTCTCCAGACCATGGAAACAGGACCCTGAAATCTTGGTCCTAGGCTTTCATAAAAAGCCTCTGTGAAACTGCATATTAAGCTTTGAGCCTCTGTGCACCAAGGGGCTTGGAGGTATCTCAGTTGCCTGAAACAGGTCTCCTAACAGCTGAAAGGAGAACATATTGCTTAGTATGTTATGCTTTCTTCTGGATCTGTTTAACTTGCTTGCTACAGTTAAACAATTCATGGTTATTCAGTGGTGTGCTTATTGTGTCTGGATCTAAAAGAATCAATAGCCTGGGCTTCTGATCACTGCCCTGGCAGTTGGTAAAACAATGTGCAATAGGAAAGGGATTAAAATGAGGCAAGTCATACATGACCTCTGCAGGTTGAAAAACTCTTCGGACAGCTGACTCCAAAATCTGGCAATGGAGAGTTCAGTCAACAGAAGAATTCAGAATGGGGGCTGTCTCCAACCTTGGCAACTTTAAAACTTATAGACTTCAACTCCCAGAATTCCTCAGCTAGCCATGCTGGCTGCAGAATTCTGGGAGTTGAAGTCCAAAAATCTTAAAGTTGACAAGTTTGGAGACCCCTGATGTAGAGGACTAGGACAAAGGAGAAGCCAAACTGTACAATGCCCAAACTCCAGCCAAATATTAAAATATCATAATACTGCAAAAAGATAGGCAAGCTGAGGATCAGCTTATCTGAATCTTGCTTATTTGGGTGTTCATAGAATTTGGCTATTTGCAACATAACAAGTATGTAGCTCAAATCCAAACTTCTATTTAGTAATCATATGATGGGTCTAGATAAAGATTTCATCTCGCATGATTCCTCCTGAATGGTCAAAGAAGTATTTTCTTAGTATTAAACAGTGGCACTTGTTATAACAAGGTAGAGTATAGTTTTGACTATCAGATGCTATTTGTTGTTATGTATCAGGTTACCAGCAATCTGTGTATACTCCCCGAATGTTACCTATGCTTTTGAATTGTTATAGATTATTGTTTCATAATTGCCAAAATCTGCTTGGATTTTTTTTTTTTAATTTACTGGAAGAGCAAAATGCAAATTTTTCAGTAACACCCCCATTTTATAAGAGCCAATGTCATTTTGGCTATGTTACATTATTAGGACTTGGGGGATTTACACTCATATGGGAAGTCTGGGGAAAAGGTTAAAACTATCTGAATCAAGAAATGTTGATTTCTCCCCATCATTCTAGAACATCAGTTAGCAAATAAGGACGACAAATCTATGAAAAGTATTGTTCTCAGCTCAGTATCGGAATTCAGCATCACAGATGTGCCATCCAAAGACACCAGAAGTGACAGAAAACTCTCGGACTCTACTACATCTTCATTATCATCACTTCAGAAATGTGAAACACAATTCAGCTACCTCGAAGATGCTGCATCAGGCCACGAAAGAGACAATAAGGGTACGTTTTGCCAATGAATCAGATTTTCACAAATCTTCTATATAAATCCCCTTTAGTTATCCTCAGTTATATACATCAAAAAGGAAATGGGGCTTTGGAGACGGGTTTTACATTCCATTTTGTGGAGGTTAGATGCTGTGTGAGTCAGGTTTATATGAAATGGATTTGTGGGTCTGAAGCTCTGAAGCCTCATATGTAAATCTGAAAACCCTAAAAAAAACTGTGTCAGCCTTGGAAGCCATAATAGCAAGGCCTCTGCGGCTGCCACATAATAGCGCATAGGAACCAGGGAGGGGTTCCTTCTCATACACTTAGAGGGGTTAGTAGACAAAACAAAATTTTTTTCAAGAGAATCAAGGCCATTCTGACCAGCACCTGGAAGAGGAGTGACAAGAAGAGAGAGGAAGTTGGATTCGAAAGAGGATTGGGGAATGTGACCTTTGATGATGGTTTGGAGGTGAATCTTTGATTTCTTTTGGGTGGGGAAAAACCTGGGCCTTCAGATTCAGGTTTTTCCCAGATGTACCAACATGGTTGTGTCTGAGTGCTGAATGGATTACTGGAACTTGGATGGAACCCTGACAAACTGTTCATGTTGGAAACTGTAGGCAAGACAGTTAGGAAAATGTTGATATTTTAGTCAAACTTTGGTCTGATATGTGCAATGACAAAATATTCTCACAGCAATGACAGAAATTCAGATTTGTGCATTCTTCTTCTTCTTGACATCTTGCAGAGATAAATGAGGGGAAATGTACTCCATACCATTTTAGACATTTTATCATTTGCCTAAAATATGAATCAAACTTTGTATGTTAAATGTTATGCAATCTTAGCTTGGAAGCAACCTGTAAGGTTTGTTTTTTTTAATGAAAATTGGCTATTTTAAATACAATTTTCACTAGTAATTGAATGGACTAAACTGAGAAATTCTTCACTTGCAACCTCTCATTGCTTTGCAATAATGCAAGTCTATGGTAAAATACAAATTCACTGACTTTTTTGCCCTACAAAATGTGTTTTAAATGCAGACTAACCCTTTGATTCTTAGACAGGAATGATAGAAAATATTGTAGTAAAGCATTTGGCATTCTTTTACCTTGGAAATTAAATCATTCTAATCTTGCTGTTTATAAATCGTAGTAGAAAGGATTATTATTGAATAGTTATCACATCCATCACTAAACTGTACTAAATTTGGATTGGTGCAATAAACTGCAGTGTTCAGAAACAGCCAGAAACAGATCTATTTTATGGTTTGCAAAATTCCTATTTCCTATGCTACAAGTAGTAAAGGGTTTTTATTTATTTGGATTCATTTCAATAGTTTGTATGGGCACCAACTTACAAAATGTGACTTTGAGCAACTAAAAGATTAAAAAGAAAACAAGATAACAACAGACATAAAAGAATGCTAAGAGCAATATAAAATATAAAGCAGTATAATCAGAGGCTCAGAGGACTTTAGAAGATTCAGTCTTCTAAACAAATTTTCAGATAGGTTCATCCAATGTCTTAATCCAGTGGAGGGTGCAGTTAACCCACAGCAATAGCCTGTGGCCAGGAAAGGTGTGTGCCACAATAAAGCATTGTGTACAGATCTGCTATGCTATGGTGTGTACAATCCTTGAAAAGTAAAGAATCCTCTCAATCTGCATGCCAATGACCTCACCCAACAAATTCATGTACATGGAGAGAAAGTAAAGCCCCAAGCAATTCCATAATGTAGAGGTCTAAGGCTGCCTACAACTTGATATTAATTGGCTTTGGAGGAAGAAGGTAAGCCACCACAAGATCCCCATTCCCAGGCCCAAAGATAATCCAGAAGGATACCATGATAGACAGCATGAAAAACTGCTACGGATGCACTACATCCATCTTCACCCTGCCAAGGGTCATCTAAAAGTGCAATCCATGCTATGTTAGTTCTTTATCCTGGTCTGAGACCAGGGAAGTTAGAGACAGATGACAATTGTCCAGAACTGTTAAATCCAGAAATGAATTTTTAATGAGGGAATAGACCACCACATACTATATTTACAAGGCAATAGAACAATTGTTATCTCAGTGATCAATACCGCTTCCTGAATCCATCCACAAATTATCTCCGGAGAAGAAGTATCATTCAATAGAGGCATGGATCTAATACTTAGGCTGCTGCATTCACAGCCCTAAGGTCCAATAGACTCAAAGTCTTCCCAGATAATTATGCTAGATCATGCCTCAGTTCCGCAGGACCTGTGCAGCTGGAGTACAACTAAGATTTCAGGTAGTTTTATCTGACAAATGCCTGAAATAATCTTCATAGGATTATGTGAATATGTTCCTCAGGAGGGGCTGGGTCACCTTGCATGCCCCTGACTGGCTATAAGTGGAAATGATAAGATTTGTCCTGCTGTCACTGCTGCCTTAATTAGTATTACTGTGGGTAATTTTGCTGAATAATGGCTTAAAAAGCTCCCCAGATGTTATGAAAGAAGCAGTCATGTATTCCAATACCTGAGCATGAGTCATTATAAGGGTTATTATAGTGAATAGATTCACCCATAGAAATACTCTCTCAAATATTCAATCCCAGTTTTTGGGATTATTTAATTTAAACATCAGCCAGAGCTAATCAGAGCTGGCTTTAATTAAAACACCATGTAAACTATATAAACAAACAAACAACATGCTTGATTATGAGCCACGGTGGCTCAGTGGTTAGAGTGCGGTACTGCAGGCTACTTCTGTTGACTGCTGGCTCCCTGCAATTTGGCAGTTCAAATCTCACCAGGCTCAAGGTTGACTCAGCCTTCCATCCTTCCAAGGTCGGTAAAATGA
>JANHFL010005142.1:65582-77813 GCA_032468155.1 Oxyrhabdium leporinum
GACTCTGTAAACCACTTAGAGAGGGCTGTAAAGCACTGTGAAGCAGTATATAAGTCTAAGTGCTGTTGCTATTGCTATATTCGCTTCTCTTGCCACCCATTGGAGAACAAGCAACAGATAAGCTGTGTTTTTTCTGCTTCTAGTAACTGGCACCAAAAGTGATGTTCCCCATCCAACTTCTCTTTCCCCACACTTCTGTTGCTGAGATGAGCAGGAGTTGAAAATACAGTTGGTATTTGGGAAAGAGTCTGATTCCACCAAAATAATAATAATAACTGAGATACCCTTCCTATTTCCTCCAGAGAAACAAGATCTGTCTTTATATGCAAAATTCATCCATTTTCCACTTTTCTTTGAGATGGCAAAAGCTGATTAAAATGCTGCCAATAATAGTAGAAGTTTTGTATTTCATTTAGGCACTGCATGTGAAATATTTCTTTTGTTCCCCGAATTTCTGCTGTTTCTGAAGTGCCTTCTGGCATCCCATTCTACACCAGCCCAGATCCAAAATGGAGATTCCAAGGACACTAAGAACAGTTAGGAGAGTTTTGTGGGATAAAACATCTAATATATCCTTTTTCTCATAATGACCAATTGAATTTTATTTTAAGAATCCAGAAGCTGAAACACATTTACATTTGGAATAATATGCCATTTATTTAACTATCAAGGATTCTAGTCTGTACAGTATGGTTTCCCTTTCTGGTAGTAATTTTAACAGACTGGATCCAAGTTGGCAAAGAAGTGAGACGAGGCTGTATCCTCAATAAATCCTTCATTTATTCAACTTATAGTCTGAGCATATATTAAGGGAAGCTGCACTGGAAGAGGATGAGCATGGTTTTAAAACCTGGAGGAAGAAACATCAAAAATCTGTGCTACGCTAATGACACTATTAGGCAAAAATGTAAAGCATTTGCAAAGCCCTCTAATAAAAATCAATGAGCATAATCCGCCCAAAATGGGACTAAAATTAAATATAAAAAGAGTAAACTAATGACAATAGAGGGTCGTCAAAGCACTTAGAGGTTTATCTGTGTCCTCAGAGTCACTTGAGTAGTGCTCCGGGTTTCTGTGGTCTGCAATTTTTCCCCTGGAAATCCATTCCTACTCCCACACCATTCAAAGGGTGTTCATCCCAAATTGTATAGCTAAAAGTCTGTAGAGCTTCTCAGCCATCCAGGTCATGGTTGCCCCAAAGGTTCTTTTTTCAGGAGGCAACTGAATTATATTCCTTGCAGACAGCTGAAGTACTTGGAGGTTTATCTGCGTCCTCAGAGTCATGAACATCCTTTGAATGGTGTGGGAGTAGGAATGGATTTCCAGAGGAAAAATTGCAGGCTACAGGAACCAGGAGCATTACTCGGGTGACCCTGAGGACATAGATAAACCTCCAAGTGCTTCAACAACCCTCTAAAAGGATGCCAATTTCCAGCTGCCTGCAAGGAATATAAACCCTTCCATTCCCCACTATCCTGTCAGAGCTGAAGAAGCTTCTTGGATGAGAAGCGAAATGTCTTCAATAAACAACAAGAAAGTCCAGTTGCCTCCTGAAAAAGCACCTTTGGGTTAATCTGACAACATTATTAAATATAGTTCTTGTTATTATAATTTATCTACTGACGGAGAAGGGAGATCATTTTTCTTATTGAGATAAACGCACTAATATATTTTTTTTTGTGAGCAGCCAGACAGGCAGAAGACAAAAAAGGAAGTTTGCATCTGAATTTGTGGCTAATTTATTTTCACGTATAGGAATAATTGCCTAGAAATGAATGCTCAGTTGCTAATATTTATTGTTTATTAAACATTTAAGTAGGAGGAGGAGGGAGGAAGAAGTGATACATGCAAATCTTGCAAAAAAAGAATTATATCCATTACCATAGTTTCATGGCATGTGGTCTGATGGGGATTTAAAAGCATCTTTAATGTAAAGCACAGTGTATCCACCGGAACATCACTTTCTTATTAAAATGTTGTCTTTTTGTGTGGTCTTTCCTGCAAATAATGGGAAGACCTTAAGAGCAATATCCATTCTCTGATTAAAATTATGCAGATGCCAACAAGGTTAATAAACTGAGAAGCGTGCATATTATTAAGAAAACAGATCTTACATTTCAAGTCAGAATTGAAAAGATGCTTAACTTCAGATTTGATATTCTTCTATCTGAGTGCCAAGGCAGGCGGGGGGTGGAGGGGTGGGAGAGAGGGAAAAACTTAATAAATATATGTTACCTAAAAGAGGAGAACTTTAATTATACCATGGACTACTGGATAAAATGATTACGTTTTCTACACTGTAAATTTCATACAATTAAATGCAGTAGTGTCACCTTATAACATGTTTCAATTTGATAATTATTTCAGTTCATTTACTCAGAAAAAAATATAAGCATGAATTTACTTAGTATCTTCCAAATCTAGTCATTTTCATTTTCTCAGACTGACTTGGAAGTTACTTGTGCTTGTCTGAACTTAAATAAATCCCTGACAAATTTAGATAAGTATTAAAATTGATAATATTATGGATGATAGCTTACTAATAAAAATTAATTCAACGCTGTGCTTCTTAGTGTTATTATCTGATATTATAAAACTTGATTTTAATATTTGGGATACTCAAGGAAGATTTTGACTGACAGAAAGCTGATATTAAGGGGGTTATGGATATATTATGTGAATTAGGTTAAGAAATTTCATCAAAGGGTGTTTATAGATACCAGTGAATCAAATGGTACTTTCCTATAGTGTGGATAATTGGGAAGGGGGATTCAAGTCTAGGCAAGTGATGACAATGGTAATTGGCAGCATACTTAGGTTAAAATGGACCGAACATTTTTCCTTTGTGACAATCTATGCAACCAATCACAGAAAGCACTTGTTTGCCTTTCAAATTGCTATCCTATATCAAGAATTAGGGAACTAATTCTTGAACACCACTTTGGAGTAATGGTTAATGCAACAGGCTAGACAGACTAGGAGTTATATTCTCACCTTAGGCATGAAAGCCAGCTGGGTAACTTTGGACCAACCACTCTCTTACAGCCCAACTACCACAATGGGTTGTTGTGGGTAAAATAACAGGAGGAAGGAATATTAGCAAGAGCACTTAGACTTATATACCGCTTCACAATGCTTTACAGCCCTCTTTAAGCAGTTTACAGAGTCAGCCTATTGCCCCCAACAATCTGGGTCCTCATTTTACCGACCTCGGAAGGCTGAGTCAACTTTGAGCCTGGTGAGATTCGAACTGCCAAATTGCAGTCACCTGACAGTCAGAAGAAATAGCCTGCAGTACTGCATTCTAACCACTGCGCCACCACAGCTCCTAAGTAACATATTAGGTATGTTATTTTCAAAATAATAAAGGCAAGCTATAAGTAAGTAAATGCAAATAACCTCTTTCTCCCTGGGAATTTTGCAAACTTATTAAAAGAGGTAAGATGCAGTTAAGATTCTTGGAATCTTCTTCCAGGAGATTCTTTTTCTTCCTAGCACTTTTCCTGCAGGTTACAGAGTCTGCTTTTTTTCAGATCAACTGATAATTGATCCATTAGTTCAACTAATAATCAACTGATAGTGGATCCATTAGAACTGACTGCCCAACTGATCCCCCACATCATGGGCTGAGAGAAGTTGATGGGTCCAAAGTCCCTCAGCTGGCTTTCATGACCAAGGTGGGACTGTTTTCTAGCCCGGTGCCTTAACTACTAACCAAACTGGCTCATTCTCATTTAAACAGGAAAATAGTTGAGTTGTCAAGCCTGGTTTTAAAAAAATGGTCTCCATTTCTGATGCAGTACTCATACATTAGTACTTTTCTTGGTATAATAATTTAATTTGAGGTTTTTTTAATTTAACTTTCTCTATGACATCTCCTTTAGCAACATTTTTTTTTTAAATGGGAAGTTAGTCTGCACAGAACCAAGGAGATGTTTCAAGCATAGTAAATGGGAGTCTGGGAATCAGGAGCCCAGCGTGTAGGGAAAAAAGTTTAAGCCACATGGTATACTCATCCTGGCCATGATTACGCTTAAATCGATGCTTAGTACTTACACATTCCTTTCACAATCTTTGTTTCTATATCAATCCAGGTTTTTTATGGCTGCAATAAATAAGATTCCTCTAGCTAAGAGAGACTTCCTGCTAAGCAGTGGCATTTAATTTGTGCTGGAAAATGCTTCTGGTGATTCGTAGCATAAGAAGCGTGTGAATCCTTTATTATTATTATTATTTTTAATGTGAAGAATCTATCACAATGCTGATGGATTCCCATTTCTCTTGTGAATCTCACTCTTTGCCCTCTTCCTTTTGAAAACAGATGAATGTGCCACACTCATCCTGGCCTGCTTGTTCTGCCAGTTTTGGGAGTTTCTGTTCATGCTGCCTGACGTCTGTGAAAACTGGCTGATCGATACATGCTGCCCTTCCCATAGATATCACCAAACGTCAAGCGACACTTCCAACAATGGTGACTGCAGCTGCAACTGTGACATTGATTGCAGCATCCTTGAGTCTTGTCAGGAAAGTGGGGAATGTCTTGAACTTGCTCTGGAAATCTCACAAGTCTGTTATCACTAGAATAAAAATACTGGTTCCCTCGAACCATCCTTGAGGAAACCGAAGGATGGATTGATTTAAACCATAGTAGCAAGGATACAGCAACATGTTTGTCAGCTTCACCTGTTTAATTGCATCTTGTTTTCAATCCTGTGCAGTCTGTATAGCTTGTGCCCTTTCCCCTCAAATTTAAGATGAGAAACTGGATGAGAAACTGTCTCGTAATGGGGTTTAAGAATCATATATGTAATATTCCAAAGTGGGAAATATAGATATTGTTTTCCTTTTCTGATAAAACTCAACTTCAGGAAACTAAAGGCAGCTTGGTAAGTAGCATATTTAAGACAATTCCCTCCACCATAAATATTTCTTCACCCAACACATAATTAATAAAATATGCTGAATTCAGTACTGCAAGATTTAATGATGACCCAGAGGTGCTTTTTCAAGAGGCAACTGGACTTTCTGGTTTTTCTTTGAAGACGTCTCGCTTCTCATCCAGGAAGCTTTTTCACCTCTGAAGAAGCTTCTTGGATGAGAAGCAAAACATCTTCAAAGAAAAACCAGAAAGTGTAGTTGCCTCTTGAAAAAGCACCTTTGGGACAACCATGACCTGGATGACTGAGAATGTCTATAGACATTTAATGACAGTATTGGCAGAAGGTGGCAAGTTTTTTTTTTAAGTTAATGATTTAATGGAGCATCTATCTATCTATCAGATATCTCCATCTCAAGTATCTTTTGCAGAGAGCAATTTATAAAGGAGGACAGTAGGCTAAATATGCCTTAATTTGATCCAGCATGGGATGTCCCGATTTATTGGGGAATCAATCCAATCGCTTGCATTATTATTATTATTTTGCAAACCATATTTACAATTGATTCTGTATGTCCTGGAGAAATGCTTGTCTTATTTTAGGACCTTCGCCAGCTTATCTTCCTAATGGATTTTATATATAAACATATTCCACATTGTTGGCAATTATTAATAATGAATGATGTTATGTCCTTTTATAATTAAAATTTCATTTTTACGGTCTCTTACGACACACCCACATGCACATACTTCATTTCAATCAGAAAATTTAATGAATTAGAAAGAAGGCTACGCATAATTACAATAAATGTACATTTAAACATATTTTGAGCGTATTGTAAAGAACATGTATTTTTACCATGGTTCTGAAAGCTGAGAGCCTGATATTTTCATTGTCCACCAAGTGATTATGGCAGCATGATGCTTCTTCATGGTGTTGGTTCCAACAGAAAATAAGGCCCCATTATCACGTTTTAAAAAAAACTTTTCACCGGTGTATGTATCTGTACATGTATATATTGATTTTCACAATTGTATCATAAGGAATGGATTTTGGATGCCATTATACTGTTGCAAAATAAACTGAATTTCAGAGATGAACCAATGAGACTTTGTTTTCAATGTTGTTAAAAGTGACAGACTCCACCCCTGTGTAAAGTCCGTCTTTGTGTAGCATGAAATACCCACACTCAGCAAAAAGGAAGAATGTAAAATGTGATCATTCAGAAGACTAGCTTATAAATTAGCTCGGGGCAGCTGTCTTATTTTGTACATCTATATTTCTTAGCAAGAGATAAGCTTGCTTATCTGTATGTTCTAGTGCACATTTTATAGAAGCACAGTCAGCAACTGACAAAGACCCTGAGCCAAAGGCAGATCATAACGCCAGCAGCTCAGAAGGAGAATACTACTAATACCTAACTTCCTTTTTACAAGCCTGTAATTCCATAATTCATGGTAGAATCAGGGAGACTGGATGGAACTGAACTAACATCTGGATACCCTTCCTGATGCCACATGGAGTTCACAGCAGGCTTTTTTTTTTTCTTTGTGCCCTTCAATCCACTATCTAGGATTGAACTCTCAACTTTCTGAGTTTTCACCACTAGGCCATCACGCCTCTGAACTATTATGAATTCCTACTTGTGTGCATACATGTCTTCGAGCCAGCATTGACTCTGGATGCTGTCTGGACAAGTCTCTGCAGTTTTCTTGGCAAGATTTTAGAAGTGGCTTGCCATTCCACCCTTCCTAGGGCTGAAAGAAAATGACTGGCCCCAGGTCATCTAACTGGCTTTGTAAGTAAGGTAGGATTAGAACTACTATCTTCTGGTTTCTAACCTGGTGCCTCAACCACTACACCAAACTGCCTCTGTAATTCCTAGACTTGCTAGCCAAAACCACCTAGGCTGTTGGATTTTATTTCAAATATGTGTATATATTTAAGTGCATTTATAATTATATCTATTATGCATTTATTTCTATGGTACATAGGAAAAAGTGAGTGAAAAATACAGAAATAGGAAAAGAAAAATTCTAATTGGAAATTAGCAATTAGCAATAGATAGTTCTAATTGGCAAACTCTTATTTTACAAACACTGGAAACATGAACAATTACAGGCATTTGAAGTGGGCTTTAAATAAAAATGAAATAGTAAATAGGGCTTGAAAAAGGGTATTTAAAATCAGGTGCATTACTGTAGAAATATTATTTTTGAGATATTGATTATTAAATTGGATAGTGCAGATTTATTTTATTCAAAAATTGTTTTTCTGACTGCAATGGGTAAAAGAGAAAAGCCATGATAGTTTACTATATTTGGAAAGACACCTTCTCTCTCTCCCTCCCCCTCCCCCCTCTCTCATTAAAGAAATAATAACAGTTCAAATATAGCTATTATGAGTGACATGGTGGCCCAGTGGTGAAGGCTCTCGCCTCCCACTTGGAAGGTTGAGAGTTTAATCTTAAGTAATGACAGATATTTCTCTCCTAGGGCGCAAAGAAATTTTTCTGCAAACTCCATGCGGCATCAGGAAGGGCATCTGGACAGTAAATGCTCAACTCCATCCAGTCACCCTAACTCTGCCCTGAATTAAGGATTGTAAAAAGGGAGTTTAAATGTAGATATTAGAGCCATATATAATATGTTCATATATATATACACACACACACACACACACACACACATATGTGTGTGTGCAAGTGCGCGCATGTGTATGTATATGTGTATGTGTGTATATATATGTGTATATATGTATGTGTGTGTATATATATATATGTGTGCATATATGTATGTGTGTGTGTGTGTGTGTGTATCAGTGTATCAGTGCAGCTCATGAAGCAGAGATATCACATGGGCATACTGGGGCATGCCCATCACTACATGTGCCTCTGGACCAGTTCAAGCTTCCAGGTGGTCATCAAGGGCTGCCTCTTGTACAATATGTTGCAATAGTCAAGCCATAAGGTCATTAGGGTATGAGAAACTGAAGTACATTTGAAAAGCATAGTACATATTTTAAAAAATTGAGTCATAGAATCATAGGGGTGGAAGGGACCTCCAGTCTTTTCCTTCAGCTTCCTACCTAGGCTTCCTACCTAGGCAGGAGCCCTTATATCATCTTGGACAAACGGTTGTCCAATCTTCTCTTGAAAACCTCCAGTGATTTCAATCTTAGGTAGCGGCAGATATTTCTCTCATAGGGCAGAAAGAAAATCTGCTACAAACTCCACATGGCATTAGGAAGGGCATCCGGCCAGTAAATGCTCAGCTTCATCCAGTCACCCTAACTCTGCTCTGAATTAAGGATTACAGGAGTAAAAAGGGAGTTTAAATATGGATATTATAGCCCAATATAGATATTATATCCCAAGTTATAGACTCATAGCAAGAAGCATTCTGTGATTAGAATTTCTAGAAGTTTCATTTGTATTTCCCACAATGGGAACGTTTGTGTGTATTTAGGAACTATTCTGAGTCAGGAAAACAGCAACTCATCAGAATCAAAGCAATTAAAACCTAAAAGATAACAAGGATGACAGATGCATGGAATTAAGCAAGAAGGGTCTCACTCTCCCTCACCAAAGGCCTTGGTAAGGAGCCAAATGCATCCACAACTTTGGGAGGGAAGATGTTCCATTGATTAACCTATCTCACTGTCAGGAAATTATTTTCAAGTTGGATCTCCTTCTGATGACTCTCACAATCCTTTTAAGATCACCTGCTTTTAATCTCTTACCTTCCATTTGCTCTGTCTGGAAGTTTGTGTCATTCCTTCTAATTTCCTCCAGTTACTCTGTTATTCTATTATACACCCTCCTAGCAAGCTCCTACCAGCCTACAACAACATATAACCCCAACGTAACTATTCTGATTGCAAAAATTTCTTCACAGTTTATATATGTCTCCATGTTCACTTATTAGAATAAAAGGTAGAAGGGATTTTATAATCAATCAAGAAAAAATATCCCCAGCTTGAATCTCCTCCCTGATTTTGCTGTACATTTTCCCATTTGGAAACAGAAATCATGGCCGGGGACAGAACGATAGATGTTATTAGGTAAACTGTATAAAAAGAATTCAATTAGCTCATCACAGAGGAAAAATGAAAGTTTATATCTAGTAAGTATGATGTACAGTTAAAGTAAGATATCCACTTTGGGGGATAGACACAGAATTGTTAACAACAGCACAGGAAAACAGCTGCAATTTTTGTTTTATTCCATAATAATACATGCTTCATTTCACACACAATGTGTGCATTTGTAGCTCATAATATTTGCATTTAATTTTGTAAACTACACAAGGTCCTGCCCAATAAATTTCATGCTTTATTTCAGTAAATCTTACTTCTCCTAAGACTCTATTTACATATACTAAAGTAGCGAATGTATTTACATTTACTTGGAAGTATGTTCATTTAACTCAATGGAATTAGCTCAAATACTGAAGCACCGTAACTATGGGCCCATTTTCCTGTGAACTCACCAAACATATTCAATGAAATCTGTCCAGGAAGCAAGAAGTTGCTTCTAATGCAAGTGTTGTAAGTTTTAAGCAATTAAATCAAGAATATTATGACAAGTCCAAGCAAAATGGTGACTGATAGAGAACCTCTAGATGACTATTTTCCAAACATAGCAGTTTTAAGATGTGTGGACTTCAACTACCATAATTTCCCAACCAGCATGTGTGTTTGTGTTTGTTTCTTTTTCTTTAGGTTAGCTTTTGTTAATTTTCTAAAAGTAGTATTTCAAGTCTATATATATATTTCTTACTAATGATTATGATTTTGAAACATTTATAATTGTTTCAAGGGTCAACCAAGAGAATAATACATAGAATAATATTATTCTATTTATTTATTTAGCCCTCTATTATAACTTGCAGTGTAAATAGCCAAAGCAGCCCCTTTAAGAGTATTCTTAAAGAATGGCAGATCAACCAAATATGTCATCCAATACGTCATTTTTTAAATCAAACACATCTATATTTGTCTTTCTATGCAAATTTTTTTAATTATGATTTCTTTTTTAATTTTAAAATTAAATTTAAAAAATTAAAACCAAAACAATATCAAGCCATCTGTGGTCATTCTGTTTTGCTACTTAGGTAAGGAACAACTGAAAATATGACCCAATGTCTAATATTACATTTACTTTCTCAGCCATTTATAGGAATACAGTAGCATTCTAAAGTGTGAATGTTTCAACCATAGACACAAAGGCCTCACACCAGAATATTGTTTTAACTTGTCATTGAAAAGAACACAGAGAAGAGAAAACAGTTGTTCAGAGCAATGATCAGCTATTGGACTGTATGCATGTGAGTTCAGTATGGTATCACCTGGTATCACTTTAAACAACATTGTGTGATGGACTTTTGAACATAGAGTGGCTTAGGCATCCATTTTGGATGCTATCATTAGTATGTGATGGGAAAAGTACAGGTGAAATCTAGCCGGTTCGCACTGGTTCGAGTGAACCGATAGGGAAAATTTTGATTGGTTCGGAGAACCGGCAAATATCACCTCTGGCTCCGTGGTGTGGGGCTGCAATGGTGAAATGGGCAATGCAGCGGCCGGCGCAAGGGAAGGGGGCTTTTCCTTTTCCCCTGCTCCTGCCTCTCCTTTGCAGTGCAGCGGTCCACCCTGCTGAGCCCAATGGTGAGCTCTGAGGTGCCTAAGCAGGGCCCAGGTCACCACTCTGCCTGTCCCCGGAGCTTACCTGTCCCCAGCTGCCACTGTGGGGGGGGAATCATAAAGGGACAGGCTGTGGCCACTCCCAGCTTGATTCTGGCCAGCAAAGAGATGGCGGCTGCAGGCCCTTCAGTCCGGCAAAAAGCAGCACCAGAAGCCTCTAGCCGGCAACTTTTGCCGGCGCTGGAAGCCTCCAGCTGCCACTCCATGCTCCATTCTGGCTGGCAAAGAGGTGATGGCTGCAGGTCCTTCACTCTGGCAAAAAGCGGCGCCAGAAGCCTCCAGCCGTCACCTCTTTGTCTTCTTTTTTTCCGACTAACCTTTTGCCAGCATTTGGCAGGCAGTCAGCATCACCGTCTCTACAGCATTGGTTATGTGACTGGGTGGGCGTGGTCAACTCATCATTCACCTCAAGGTGCCACCGCCCCACCTGGCCGTGAGTGACGTTGAGTTGGCCACGCCCACTCAGTCACATGACCCCCACCAAGCTACACCCATAGAACCGGTGGTGAAAAAGATTAGATTTCACCACTGGAAAAGTAAGAACTTTCTCAAATGTCCATAGGGTTCTTTCTATCTATATCTGATTGCAGAATGCACTCAATTCTCTGGCAATGTAAAGCTAAGGAATTAGACTGGCCTTGAGTCAACCTGCGGTACCTATAGAAATAGAGAAAAATCATGATTATTCGAAACTTAATCCCAACTGTACATGACAAATGAAAAGGCCAAATAAATGACATAATGCCATTGTCACAAGGCTTTTTTTTTTTTGCTAGGGAACTCTTGCTGCCAAATACATGTTTTCTTGCAATTAAATATAAATTATAATTTCAGTGCTAAAGTTTCTATATTCTGTAACCTATACAGGTCTTGACAATTTGTCTATGTGTGTTACATAAATCAATATGATGCAGTTTTACACAGTCCATCATAAAAATTTTCCTTAATGTTTTAGGTTATATCCATTTCTTAGTCATATACATTTTTGTTCAAGTCCATCAAAATTTATTCCAAAAATCCCTCAATACTGAGTGTTGGAACAAAATACTAAGTCCACTTAATTGCTTTTTGAATTTCCAGGAAGGTTAAAGCTAATGGGGCGTACCTTAGCAGTGAACCACAGATGCTGAAGACATGTGAACTGCATTTTACCTTTATGAAGAGCATATCATGTCAAGTTCAGTAAGGGTAAACTGATTTTCCATACACTAAACAATTTCCAGATGGAATGAAAATTCAAAAATGCTCACTTTTTTTGTTTGGACTTCCTTTTTTTAAAAAAAGCCATCTTATTAAACATGTTGATGCCTATTTTGCCAACAGTAATATTAATTTTACATTGAAAAGATGAAAATGCTCAGAAACATGGATGCTATTTTTCAAGGAATATGACATTTCACAGGGTTTGTCTTCCCCCCCCCCCAAGATTCTTCTTCTTCCTAGCATATTCCCGCAGGTGCAGGGTCCGCTTTTCGGATCATTGAGCGCCACTTTTCACGGTCAGTTGTGTCTCCAGGGGGCAGGCCCGCAGTTTGCATATCTATGTGGATGGTGTCTTGCCATCTCTGTTTTGGATGCCCGCTACGTCACTGGCCATTGACTTCTATTTGGTAGGCAGTCTCGGCCATAGTGGAAGGTGCTGCTCTCTGGA
>JANHFL010005143.1:0-17720 GCA_032468155.1 Oxyrhabdium leporinum
GAGGATAGAATATTCCATGGGGGATGGGGGGGGGGGGAAGAAACACTTCAGCAGAGAAGGATCTTCTTCTGGATCCTGATAGTCAGAGTTCTTTCACTGACAGGATCAATAGTAGTAGGCCCTTTCTGCTGGCATAGGTATTCATTATATTGATCAGAAGGCTCTCGGGCTTATAATCTGTTATATCTGTTTCTTGAAAGGCATCCCAGCTCCCAGATTTAGTCTTCCCCAAATACTTTGTATTTCAGCTTTCATAATCCTTGGACGCAAGATGTTCTCAGTGTTTTCCCAGTGCCAGCTGAATTTTCCAGTTATTCTTTTCCTAGTTTTTAATGCTTATTTCTTCCCTTTCTTGTTCACTTCCCTTATTAGGTGGTAGTAAGTGAATACCTTCTTTCTCTTCTTTATTTTTAAGGATGCCATGTGAAGCTAGAAGCAGAGCTCAAGAGCTCAAAACAGTAAGGGAAAGTTTCCTTTTCCAGCATGCCCAAATTTTTCTATAAGACAGAAAGAAATCAAATTTAAACTTTCCAAAAAAGAGGGTACTCTGGAACAGTGTGTGTGTATTTTTAGCCACCAACTCTCACTATATTTACTTAGTATATATTATACTTTAATACAGTGTGGGGACATGGATTGAATACAATATATGAAGAGCTTGTAATGGTTATTGAATTGTTATTTTGTCTTTATCTCCTTTTCATAGATTTTTTTCTACTAATAAATGAAGACAGAATGTGCACCAGGAAAGCACTAAGGGTTACACATTAATGACATTCTAAACTGGTCAAAGTCTTATCTAGAAGCAACCCTAACTTTGCAGAGTAAAAATTGACTTTTTAAAAATAACAGGTAGCTTATTTCCTCACTTTCATGCTTGAATATCATTGTTATTTATTGTTATTTATTTAGCAATTGATTTTTTGTAATCGCCCATCTTAAGAGAAATTATTATCAACATCATTATTGTTAGCTGCACTGCATTGCATGTGTGCTCGCTCTGAGATGGAAGTAGAGATTGATGGAGAGTGTATTGGATGCAAAGTACTGTAAAATGAAAAATAAATGCCCATAGTAATTTTCCAATATGTAGGGTGTTGCTATTTTCATAATTGTGTCTTCCCAGGTGATATCTATAAATAACTTTTCAAATTGTCTTCAAAGTAAAGGTCTCATGATATTATCATAAATTTATAAATTATAGATTTTTGCTAACTAAAAGCTTTCTTCTATGTCTTTTGGAGCATCATAGGGCCTGGCAATGTATAATGGTATGAGGGAAAATGATCTTGCAAAATGGAGGGAAGAGGTGCTGCCTAGGAAATAGTCAGATGAGAGAGGGCATAGCCCACAGCTGCATAATGGGTGGAGAAAAAGTGTCATAAGGGAGATGGCGAGAGATTTATACTTTCAGATTTGCAAGATTCTATTAATGTAGGCTTATAGCAGGGGTGTCAAACTCAAGATGTGGGGGCCGGATCCGGCCTGCAGGGTGCTTAGATCTGGCCCACAAGGCCACCTTGGAAACAGCAAAAGACTAGCCCATGGTGCCTCTGCCAGTGAAAATGGGCTCCTGAGCTCTGTTTTTGGCTCTGATGGCCTCCTGCAACCCTCTGCCAGCAAAGGGTCGCAGGGGGCTTGGGAGCCCATTTTCGCTGGCAGAGCACTCGGGCCACCACAGGTGCCTCTGACATGAGTGACATCGAGCTGGCCACACGCACCCCGGCCACGCCCACCCCAGCCCCTGAGGTCAATCACAACTCTGATACGGCCCTCAATGAAATCGAGTTTGACACCCCTGCCTTATAGTAGAGTAGAATTACCTCATCTGGTTGTGTTTCCTGTCTCGTCTACCTGGGAAGACTGACATATGTGAGCTGCAGAAGCCACAATAATTTTATATGTGTTTAGGAGGAAGGGGAAGCAAGAATTTTTGATATTAAACTCCCCCCACAGTTGGACAGAGATTAAAGGACCAAGCAGAGAAGCATATCTAGAAAAAAATGAGTTTATGAGAAAAACGAAAAGAAGTAATCCCTCACTGTATTTGCTGCTGGGGATGGGAGAATAAGCATGTGGGAAAGAGGTATCAGCATATGACAACTGCATAAGAGTCATGGTGAGGTCACACAATGATTCAATTATACAAGAACCATGGATCAAAACATATGGAGATTTGCCTTTTGAGCATGATTTGGTGTCATTAACTCAGCACTGTTTATTCTGGTTCTAAGACACAAAACTTGGGCTTTTTGGCACACAGCATGGTTTTCCCAAATTCTAGGATATAACAGAATAATAGAGTTGGAAAGGATCTTGGAGGTCTTCTAGTCCAACCCCCTGCTCAAGCAGGAAACCCTATACCAGGGGTGTCACGCACAGGCCACACCCACCCCAGCTCCATGAAGGGGAAAAGCATTGTGATACATCACGTGGCGGCAATGTGAATCCGTGACTTTGACACCCGTGCCCTATACCATTTCAGACATGCTTTCTTTTGGAAATTAGTAAAGTTCTCCTCACAGCTACACCCATGCCCAGCCACTGGCTTATTAAGATTTGGGATTTTAAAGAATTCTGGTCTTCATGGTGGTTTAGTTTTTATGCATTGGCTGGGTTTATTACTGTGATTTGTACTGTATTTTATTGCTATGATTCTTATGCTGGTTAAGACTTTTAAAGATTTATTGTTGGATTTTTATGCTGTTATGGTTTTGACTGAATTCATAGCACACCCAGGGAACAAACTGAGTAAATATAAATAATAACCAGATATGTATGGATTTATCTGTTTATATGCGGCATGGAGAGAAAGTTCACAGAGATAGAAACTGCTTTGCAATAAATTCAGGCCAAACAAAAGAAAATACTTCTCTGTGTCTAAAGAAGAGATTCTAAAATATGCTGATACAAGGATTCTGATTAACATAGTTTTTTGTAGATAAAATCTTAAAGATAAAAGGTAATAAATCTTAAACGTAATGTTCTGGAGGAGTGTATAATCAACTATGTACCATGGAAATTCCATAGATATTCATAGGTAGACAACATCTATATGTTAGTTGCTGAGATAGGGAGAGCTCTTTTATTTGAGCCTTGCAATACTCAGTTTGTTTCAGCCCATTTTCCATCCAATTGCTAGTCTGGGTATACCATCTCTTGATTTCTAAATGTGATGTTAAGGAAAACATGTTCTACAAGCAACTTTTTTTTTTATATGCCTGTTTTCCCCTGTATCATATTGTGAGCTGCATCTTTGTGCAATCCATGTTTACATGTGTGTTATGGTGTAGCTGCAATTCTTATTTTGATTCTAGGAAAATGTGTGATCATGAGATTTTTAACACAGTAACTTTTTCAACTGAGTTTCATCCAGTAATCCCAAATATAGGAGAGTATTCTTCCCCTACTCCAAGAATCCCCAACCCCTGGTCCGTGGACCAGCACTAGTCCATGGCACGCCACAAACCAGGCCACACAAACAAGAAAAGACCCATCCACAGGATGCATGCATGCAGCACATAAAATCACCCCCCCTCCGGTCCATGGAAAAATCTCTCTCCACAGAACTTGTCCCTGGTGCCCGAAAGTTTGGGGGCTGCTGCTCTACTCTAAAATAAATTTTGATCACAGATTTTAGTTTAAATATATATTAGAAAGAGCTGATATATCTCAGAGTAGTGATGCCTTCAGCTTATATCCTAATGCATTAATCACATAGTGCCTGATGTAAACCATCATCTTCTGCCTGACCAGTCTTAAATGCAAAAAGAATTGTACTGAGCCAAAATAATTTCCTAAGAGGACTATTTATGTAAAAAAAACATATCCGGGGTTGAACAGGTCACATTCATTTATCATCAAAGAGGAATCATGCCACCATTTGTTATGATTTGTAGAGTTCCTTTCATTCTTTCCCTCTTAGTCTTGAAACATTGGGAACCACAGAAGCCACAAACATTAACCTATTTTCCAAAGCACCAGAAGATAAGACAAGAAACAATGGATGGAAACTAATCAAGGAGAGAAGCAATCTAGAACTAAGGAGAAATTTCCTAACAGTGAGGACAATTAACCAGTGGAATGCCTTGCCTTCAGAAGTTGTGGGTGCCTCATTGCTGGAGGCTTTTAAGAAGAGACTGGACAGCCATTTGTCTGAAATGTATAGGTCCTCCTGCTCGAGCAGGGGGTTGGACTAGAAGACCTCCAAGGTCCCTTCCAACTCTGTTATTCTATGTTCTCTGGCATTCTAAATAAGTTTCCCTTTGGGAGCAATTAGCAATTTCATGGAGTGATTGCTATGATGATGTTGGGGAAAAGAAATCCCCCTAACAAGTTATTGTATAATTATTAAATGGGATGGGGCTTTTAAACTTGACTATTAATTAACTGGAATTTAGGATAAACAGCCAATTGTGGAAATTTGCAGATTTCCCTGGCAATTCTAGCTTTCCCTTTTCTTCTCCTTTTCCTCCTTTCTCATTTTTTCTGGCCTGTCTTTTCTATAACTGTATGTATAAACCCCTCTCTGTTTTCTGGACTGCAAAATTTATTTAGAAAGGTAGCTGCTGCTGGACTTTGAAGAGTATAGGTCAATTGCTTTGTTGGGTTGCATAAAACTGACTGAGATGATACTGTTGCTTTATGATAATTAATATTTAAGCAATTCTGCCTGGGATGACAATAAAGTCCCCTTGAAATCCTAGAGAGTGTAAAATTGTGTGTTTTGTTCTCAGGATTCTGGGAGGGATAATCACCACATTTCCTGATAGGAGTATGCTGGGGTCTAATCTACAATATGAAATGAACATATAGCTGAGTGGCTCTTTATTCCCTTTTCTATTATCACTCAAAACTCCTGGAATGCTTATAAAAATGTCAGGTGGACTTTTAAACAGGACATTTTTGCTCCCAAAATTGTCAGTTTATGCGCAAAAGTTAACAATGCTTTTAAGGGACTGGTACTTGAGTGGTAACAGAAAAAAGAAAATGATTTTTGTTTCTTCATTTAATAAACTATGTTAGCACAATAGGGTAAATCCCAAACTCAAACTAACACAATGGAGTCACTGTATTCCTATTACATAACATGTCTTGCAAAATAAAGCACATTTTAATTAAATACTGTATGATGGCTTTATTCACACAGCATAGTAAGACAATGGTGAGATTTCTGCAACTAATTGAACCAAGACGTTCCCATTTTAGCTTGATGATGTGCCATCAAGTTGATGTGATTGCTAGTGACAACATAGATTTTTTCTCTAAGATGATCTGTCCCAGAATTAGCCTTTGGCCACATGTTTGCTTTTATGACTAAATTCTTCCACATATTCGTAACAATAATATAGTCAATTGATTTCATTGTACACTGGTATCATCCGTATTTATAGTCATTGTTTTGGTTGTTTGAGATTATTAGAAATGAAGAAACCATTGACTTCAACTACACTTTCCCCCTTGATACTTCCAACACTAATATTCAGGTCTTCAACTGAAAATAGTACAATCTTGCCTGTATGTTCGGTCAATTTCAAATTGACCTTGTTCATAAAAGTTGTTATCTTTCTCTTCTTCTACATCAGTGGTTGGAGTATAAGCTTGGATAATCATCATATTAATGGACTGTGCATGAAATCTAATTGATATTATCGGTCACTGATTGTATTATACCCAAGTACTGTCCTTGCTATGTTCTTTCTGACTATAATAGCAGCCACTTTCCTTCTTCCTTCCATTTTTGTGTCCTGGATGGTAAACAACATGATTGTTTTCTGAAAGGATCCACACTAAGACCTTTTCAGTTTACTGATAACTAAGATGTCAATGTACACTTGATTTACTTCATTTTTGATCGTGCGGAGGTTTCCTTTGTTCATATTACTTATGTTCCCACAATAATTCTGTTTTTGCGGCTTTAGGTTTTCTGTTTCGCATTACAACATCAGCAAGCAGTTATCTTAGAGCAGGGGTCACCAACCTTTTGGAACTCAGGGACCACTAAATTCATAATTTTAAATCCTATGGACCACTAATATGATCTGCCTAATGACTGGCTGGGTGGGCGTGGCTAGGTGGTCATGTGATTGGGGGGTTGTGGCCAACTCTATGTCACTCACATCGAGGGGCACCTCACCGGCCTCTATTTTCCCGTCTCCTCCCAGCCACTCCTTGCCTGCCCGACCGGGCTCCTTAGGGCCCCAACAGGAAGCAGTTGTTGGAACGAAGCAGCCAAGAGTTGGCAAAACAGCTGGCTCAGTTCAAATTGGATCTGACCAAGAATGAGGCTCAGCAGAAGCACTTCACTGAGGACTATGAGCACAGGCTTTCAAAGCAGAGGGAAGACCTGTGGGAGAGCAAGGCCAGGTACCAGTGCCTGGAGGCTCAGCGGGCTGAGATGATCAGTCAATTCCAGGCCATGATGCAGTCCCACTGGAACGAGGCCCTCCGGCTCTTCGCCACCAGCAGCACTTCCCTCCAACCCAAAGCCCCGCACCAGGAGGCTGAAGCAGACCCCAAGTCAGAATTTGTGCCTCCCTCCGACCCACACAAAAAGACCCCAAAGGGGGAGACTCTCTGCAACAATGCAAACATTCATTGCACATATCTGGCCCAGGGGCCGTAGTTTGAGGACCCCTGATTTAGTGCAATATAAAAAATGGAAATAATTTTCTGCGGACCACCAAAATTTTCTCATGGACCACCAGTGGTCCACAGATCACCAGTTGCTGACTGCTGTCTTAGAGGTTTTAATCAGCCCAACAGTTAAAAGCTCTTGAGCTCTTCCTCAGGATCATGTTGAATGCCATCTGACTTGTTGGGTTCATCATTCAGCCCTATATCACCAATCATTTTATCTTGTCTATCCATTTGGTTTTCCTAATAAAGAAGTTTACTATTACCTTCCTCCACACACTATAAAATGATGTCATTGCCCTTGACACTAAAATGATCATCCATCTTCAGCATCTTCTTATATTGTTACTGCCCAGTATGGGTGCCTGCTTGCTTTAGCCAGGCAGCTGAGATGACCTTCATATATTCAGTGATGCTGCTGGGATATTATATACTTTTGGCATATACTTCTGGTGTTCTTCATTCATCTCTCATAGGAACCTCCCCATCCTCCAACATGATAACACAGGACAGCAGGACCTGTGGTTCACTTTAGCCTAGCTTAGTAGATTATGAAGTCCTAGCCACAATACAAGTTTTTCTCCTAGGTTTGATTGAGCAAATTTCCTGACTTTTTATTTTAAAAAAATTGACAGGAAATTTGGCCAGTTTGGGACTCCAAACCAAAGATCAAAACTTAACATTTAATGAAATTACTCTGTTTGCACTTTGCCAACTGTCTTTCCTAATCTTCAAGCAAACGTATTTAATCTTAGCACCCCCTCTTTTCCTTCTCTTCAACCTTGCAACTATACATATGGTTAACATTTCCAGTGCCTTACTCTTTATATTTTATGAAACTATTATAACCCTTGAAATCTTTGTGGTAGTAACCATTGATTAATCTTCTTGTGCTAGGAAGAATTTTTCCTTCAGAATATCTGGGATCACAAACTGCAAAGTATCATTGTGTTCATGCACCATCTGAGTGGTGGAAGGAACAGCTTTCTTCAATTCAGAAGTCTTTTCTTGATCATTCCTTGCTGTGTGCAGAAGGAAGGAAAGTATGGTCACTTTCCACTTTCTCTTGAATACAGAGGGGAAGATTGTATTCTCCATCTGTTATGGTAGACTTCCATTTGTTCCTGTAGACTTTGGGAGGACTTGGGAAGTGCAGGACTCGTGGACTCATATTTTTCTGTTTTGGACTCTATGGTTTTGTCTTTGTTATCCATTCCTTGCTAGCACACTTTTAATTTGAATAAATACTTGGCCAATAAGTGGGGGTGGGAGAGAATGAAGGTGGGTATTTGGATAGCTAACACGAGGTCTTAGATGTTCTTGATGGAGTCTAAGTGGAATTAAATCTAATGAAGAACAATCTCTTGACCTTCTTGGATCTCATCGGCAAGATCCTAGGATGCACGGTTTAAACTAAATTGTATTTTCTAAATTTGGTATAGACTATGCAAATTATAATCTTTTGTTGCCTGGTAAACAAAGTTGCTACAGTCAACTTCTAGCAATAACTTCATAGAGCTGGATCGACAAGCATACCCAAATTTAAGCTTGCAGGATATAATATGAATAATCCCTCAAACTCATGGACTAAAGAAATGATTCTTCCTTTCTAGCACATAATTTGAGAAATATAATCAGAATATCTTCTAAATGAATTCATATTTCTTTTCTAGGGAGGAAAAGTCACCTTGCAATCCTTCAGGTATCTACATGGCTATTTACTACTCTTCTGCAATACCCTTCAAATTCAATTTATTACAGTTAGTGATAATGAGATTTTCTATATCTGAAAAGAAGAGAACCTCTTCCTGTCTTGTGCCTGACAGTACATGTTTAGTTAGGCAGTGAATATAAGTTGCTTCTGTCATATCAGCAAGAATGCCTATTTTTCTGACAACGTACACTAAAAAGAATACTTTCAATTACTGAGGGAAATACAGCTGCTGCCTATGAACAGATGCTCATCTGGCTGGGTACAAATTAGCTTTTGATGTCAAAGTCATTAGAAGTAGTTTAATAGCAGTGCATAAGGTGTAGGCAAATGTTGCTTACTGTAATGGTCAGCACTGGCCTTGTCCTTGTCCAATTGTCTTTAAAGCCTCTCTGTGGATTTCAAAACACATTCAGTGATTTAACTGAGAAACAGCTGCCATTACAAAACCGCAGAGAAGATGGAGCAGGAGGATTTCACAGGATGAGAATTGACTAGTTAGCAGTATCTATAACATTGATTTCCTCCTGAGATTATGAAATAGTTCCTTAAAAGAGAGTGGAATGAAAAATTGTAAAATTCTCCCCAGAAATTCCACTGAAAGTGGTGATCTTCTATGAGACTTTCCTGTAAGACAAACCCCAGCATCAATAGTCATTAGCTTTTGCCTTTTTATAATGCAGAATCTGCATTAAAAAAGAAAGAAAAGATGGGGGGGGGAGGGAAGTGTATGGCAGTCTTTTGGGTTTGAAGAAGAGATGCTGTTGTGCAGTTCACCGTTCACCTGTGGACACCAGAGTGGCTCTGCAGTTCCAGTCTGAAAGCTCTGAGTCTAGCACAGTGGGGGCACTGAAAATCCATTGTTACAGTAACCGTGGTGTTATTCTGTGATGCTGCTCGTGGTTTTCTGTAATTTTTGGTGGCACCTGTCTTCAAAGCTGTTGGAGGCTTCCTAGCACAAGGCTCACCATCATGTTCTGTCAGCAGCTGCAGCTTCTAGTTCCCTTAGTGGGATGTCACAGTGGTGTAGTTTTTTTTCATAGTCTGTAGTATTTCCACACACAAGTTCTTTCCCCAGACTTCAGTAGACTATGGAGCAACTGGTGAAGCATATGTTAGTCATCTATTCCAATGATGTGTTCCATTCATCTCATCTGAGCTCTGATAATCAGGTACTTAATGCCGGAGGACTCTGTGCAATCCAAGACCCCCCGGGTTGGAGACATAGCCTTATTAACAAATGCCTAGGATGGAGTGTAGATCGCACATGTGAATTTTCTCCAATTGTTTGATGTATCTTCAGTGCAGATTCCAGGACTTACATTCATATAGAAGAGAAGGGATAACTACAATTCTATATATTTTCAGTTTTGTGGCGATATACATTTTGTATTGATTGAGCACTCTAGTTCACAGATGTCCCAGTGTCTGACTGGCCTTATTGATCCTGGAGTCAATTTCTTTGTTTTTAATCCCATTACGTGAGATCGTGCTTCCCCACTATTTGAAGCTGTTTATATTTGTTAGCTGGGTATCATCAACAACAATTTTTGGTTCTACTGTCTTGGTATTTAGCATGGGCTGGTAAGGTACTTCAGTCTTGTTCAGGCTGGTAGTCAGGCCAAAGAACATAGCAGCATCTAAAAATTAGTTCAGCATTAACTGTAAATCACTGTCTTTGTGCTCCAGGAATACACAATATGCAAGTGAAGAACAAATTGAATAGGACTATATGTGATGGACAATAGTAACACAGTAAGTTTCCCAGGAAGTACATCCCAGGAAGTACATCCCAAGGGCTGTTGGTGGTGAGACAAGAGACAGCACAGTCTAGAGCTGAATCTGGGAAGAGATTTAGGATAACCACTGCCGAGTCTCCCAGGATTTATCTGTTAGCTTGGGATAGTGTAGGTTTAATCTGGCAAGATTCTGTCTATGCAGTGTAAGCAAATATAGATCTGAACTTTGGCTGGATTGTTTTGCATTGTTCTTTGACTAGGCCTGACAGAATAGCACACAATCCTGTTTTACCCCGTTGGGTATGGCAAATATAGCTGATGTATCACGTTGTAAAGAACCTGTCCCATCATTCTGTCATGGAATAGCTGATTCAACTTCATGATGCCTTCATTTAGTCAGGTGGGTAGAATTGTTTTTTTTCAGCAGGCCAGTTTTGATTACAAAACCTATTCAATGAGTACCTCTGGCTATTTGTAGTTTCCTTGTCCAAAAGAATATCCACTCGCTATTTCCTGTAATGAACATTCAGCTGCCAGCCTGTTATGACTGAATGCAGCAAAGTCAATGTTATAATAGTAAACTTTGGCTGCTATGAATGCTATTTGTCTTTCAGGCTTGACACCTTGTCTCTATCCTGCAAGGTTTGGACATTTCAGCTTCCCAAAATGAATTTACTTTGATTCTTTTTCCTTGATTTTCAACCGCTAAGGAGATGATCTGCTAGCTGCAGTTAATTAGCCAGATGTTGTTATGGGTACGCTATGTTTAGGGTACCTTTTATAACTCCCTCCCTCCCTCATGTGAGAGTGGGCAGTATCCTACAAGGGCTGCCCAGTTCTGGACATCTGAACTGGGTACTAAGATGAATGGCCACTAGTCCAAGGGTTGCCCAAATGCAGGTTTGTGACTACAACTGCCAGTGCTCTCTTCCTATTGCTTTGCCACTCCCCTGTTGCTACAGGACTCAATAAATTGGGTTTGGACTGAGATGAGTTGTAGATGAAGATGAATTTCACAACAGAAAGCTGTGCATGATGGACCAGAAGTCCACTGTCTCAGCAGAAAATACCATTCATTTATTTGCTTGTTTGTTTATTTGACTTGTATGTCATTCATTTTATCTAGACTCAGAATGGTTATATGATTTTTCGCTCTACAACCATGTGGCTTGGTAACAAAATCACAGGTCCCAATTATGGTAGCTAACTGAGGACTACCAGTATGACAAACTGTTCACTTAGTGCCTGATTCCTTGGTGGTCAATGGAGCAAAGGATTTTGGCTGCCTTGCATAGAATAATGACTTGGAGGTATGTATATGTTAGTTACACTAATTAGGATGTCCTAAAAATAACTGTGAGCTGTACACTTTTCAAACTCTTTAGGTATTATTATTAATGTAGCTTACCATGTTGGACTGCATCATATTCATAACCAAAGCTTTGGACTGGATAAAACTTAGGGTCATTGGGCAAAACACATTGTACGAAGAGAGCCATGTTTGTCTTATAGTAGCCAAAAATTAGAGTGACCATGACTGATTCATTTCATGACCACTGTGGAACCAAATTTACCAAAAGGCATATGCTTTCATCAGATGAAGTAAGCTGTAGCTCATGACAGCTGTAGCCTTTAAAAAATATTAGTCTGAAAAGGTGCTATAAGATTCATGACTTGGTAAGACCACACTTGAAATATTGCATCCAGTTGTGGTTGCCTATATATATATATATATGTATAAAAGATTTGAGATTCTAGAAAGAGTGCAGAGAAGAGCAACAAAGATGATTAGGGGACTGGAGGTTAAAACTTATGAAGAACAGTTGCTGGAATTGGATATTCTAGTTTAATGAAAAGAAAGACTAGGGGTGACATGATAGCAGTGTTCCAATATCTAAGAGGTTGCCACAAAAAGAGGGGATCAACCTATTCTCCAAAGCACCTGAAGGGAGGACAAGAAGCAATGGATGGAATCAAGGAGAGAAGCAACCTAGAATTAAGGAGACCTTTCTTGACAGTTAGAACAATTAATCAGTGAAATGATTTGCCTCCAGAAGTTGTAGGTGCTCCGACACTGGAGATTTTTAGGAAGAGATTGGACAACTATTTGTCTGAAATGGTATAGAATTTCTTAATTGAGCAGAGGGTTGGACTAAAATATTCCTTCCATCTCTGATATTCTGCTATTCATTCTGATTTCTGACAAAACACATTCTCCCAGATAATGGATATCCATATTAATGTATGTGAGGTAAGAAAGTGGCAGATTTGATAGAAGGTAATGGTTGTTTTGAAGGGGGCAATTATTTCCCAGCTGTAGATGATGCATAGACTTTAGTTGAAGGATTATAGTTCCACTATTAATTGAGCTCTTTTCCAGATTTTTGTGCAGGCAAAGAACTAGGAATTAGTCTCGAATTTCAGCAGTGTATATTAACCAACTTTCCCAAATCTCTCAGTATTTTAAGACTACAATCCTATTGCTACTGGGCATCATATCCATTCCAACTGTGATGGGTGGTAGTCAGAACTGAACACACTGGAAAGGGCATCAGGTTGGGGAAGGTGGAGAAAGATAAATAAATTACATTCTTCCCCCAAAAAGTTGCTTCATGCCACATTTCTTTTCTCATGCTTGGGTTTAGAAATTTAGCTCTAAGGGGATTAACCGTGAGTGTAACATTATCAATTAAGTTGGCCTTGGAGATGCCTCCCTTCTGCCTCTTCACTTGCATTTTCCAGAAGTCATGTTAGAAGCTTTTCTGAAATCCTCTTTGCCAATCAGCTTTAAAGTGTTTTCGGCTTCAAGCCTCTCTACCTCCTTAACTCACAGAGGTTTTGTCCCACTGCTTGTGGAAGTCTTACTTTTGCACAGGAGTCTGATTATTATTGTTTTCAAGCTGTCTTTTAAACAGAAGGAATTAAACTTGCCACCTTTGTGTGCACAACCCTGGCATGTACAAGAGCTTTTAACATATTCCATGGGCTTTAAAGTGTTCAAACCAGACTTGGAGGTGTTCATTTTACTGTACACTTTCTGTCTCAAATATTTTGCAGCCTCCGGGGTCTGCTTGGTTTCATTTCAGGCTCAGGGAAGAAGACACCCTGAGAATCTCTTCAGGGGAAGGAGGGACTCTCAGAGAGAAAGTGGGACAGTCAAAGGAGGAACAAAGAGGGCGATGGTGCTTTCTTATCAATAGAGAGCCATAGCAACTACATTTTCTATGACATCACAGCAAGAAAACAGTTCTAAGACAAACAGAGCACTATCAGAGATGTTCTGGAAGATCCAGGGCAGATCCAGGGTTGGACTAGAGAACCTCTAAGTTCCCTTCGAACTCTATGATTCTATGAAGGCAAGGTGGAAAATCAGAAGCTCTTTTTAGGGGAAGTTCCAAATGTGCTTTTTCTAAAAGACAACTGGATTTTCTTGTTTCTTTTTCTTCAAAAAAATGTTCTGCTGGACTGAAGTTAGAACTGAAGAAGCTTCTTGGATGAGAAGCGAAACGTTTTCAAAGAAAACAGCCAAGAAAGTCCAGTTGCCTTTTAGAAAAAGGACCTTTGGAACACATGACCTGCATGATTGAGAATCTCCGTAGACATCTGTAAGGGAAGGAAAATTTGGGCAGCTGAGAAGTGCAGATTTTGACACAGTGTTACCTTTTGTATGTGATGCAGACCAAACTTGGGTATTTATTTATTAGATTTGAATCCTGCCTTTTGGGCAAGAGCTCCAGGTGTCGTATATGGTGCTCTCTCTACTTTCCCAAAACAGCCCTTTTGAGGTGAGTTGGACTGAGAGAGAATATCTACGGAGATTCTCACTCATCCAGGTCATGGTTGTCCAAAAGATGCTTTTTCAAGAGGCAACTGGAGTTTCTTTGTTTTGCTTGAAGATGTTTCACTTCTCATCCAAGAAGCTTCTTCAGCTCTTCAGCAGGAGAGTTGAAGAAACATCTTAGATGAGAAGTGAAACTTCTCCAAAGAAAAACAAGAAAGTCCAGGTGCCTCTTGAAAAAGCATCTTTTTGACCTTTGAGACTGAGAGAGACGATTGGCTCAAAGTTACCTGATGTGGCTAAGGATGAATAAGGTTCTGTCCACTCCACATTCATCACTAAATCACACCAGCAGTCACTGATAAGGCATCAAAAGGGAAAATTTTATTGACCTGTATTCTTATCAACCTACAATATCATTACATTTTTTGCAATTTTCTGTGGAAAGGGGTATTAGGATGGCTCTACTATGCTGATCCATGGCTTTGACCAAAGGCCAGGTGTCTGACACTGCCATCCTTCCTCTTTCAAGAATGTTCAGATGAAGCTGCACTTTAAATTTGGCTTCCTTCCCTATGGAAATGTGAAGCCCTTGATGAGGACTTAATTAGTTCTCTTGGAGGCTGCTGGTATATATTAGCACCCAATGAATTCTATTGATTAGCCGTGATCATGACCCAGTCAAATCCCCTCCCACCTCCCAGAGGCCACTTTTCAAAAACCACTGGAGCAGACTGTGATTTTTAAAGAGCAGATTATAAATTACCCCGACCCTTGCTGCCAGGATTCAGCCTATTAAGCTGCTAATTTTCATTCAGCATAGAACGCTATCCACAGATGCTTGCTGCTTCATTCCTACTTTCCAAACCAATGTACCTTTCATTAACTCGAATGAGGATGTATTGACCCAGATGGAAGGAAAAAGTGAGCTTATTGGAATTAATAGGCTTCTTAAAATCACCCTGTGCTTGTGCTCATCTGCCCAAGGAGATTTTGCATGGCATATTAATTGTGATCTATAACAGGGGTTCCATCCTGTCCTTGGTCCTTGGGCCTGGTTTCAAATTCATCACAGTGGATTTCACAGTCAGCTCCCCTCTTTTGATACAATTCTTTTAATTATTGCAACAAGCAACTGTCTTGAAGGGTACCCTCTTTGTCCTAGTGGGAAAGGAAGTTCACTGAGACTGACAAAATGCCATTGCTTGTGCCTAGACAATAGCTAACAGTCACAACCAAAAGAAAGAGATTTATTACAAATCTGGAGGGTATTTTGCCTTCTTTTTCAACTAGAATACTAGTTCTAGTTCTTTTTGAACTAGAATAATAAAAACTGTTTCATCATTGGCAAAACTTTCTCCAGGAGCTTGTAAAGTTCCCTTCCTCAAAGCAATTAGAAGATTGTTGTAGACTATCTTGCTTCACTGAGCACTCAATCTCAGTTAAGTGTTACTGGTGTTTATCTGAAGGGAAGTTGATTTCTATGATTCTTTTTAATAATAATAATAATGGAAAATAATGAAAATGGAGAAGCTAAAGTGCTCTGGGACTTTAGAATTCAAATAGACAAGCCCCTGCCACATAACACCTCAGACTTAACAACTGTTTATAAGAAAGACAAAAAAGAGAAGATGGCAGTACCTGGAGACAGAAAAGTAGAAGAGAAAGAATTGGAGAAAATCACAAATTATAAAGCTCTGCAAACAGAAGTAGAATGACTGTGGCAAAAGAAAGCAAAGATAATCTCAATAGTAATAGTGGCTTGGTGCAGTTCCAAAACATCTGGAACACCACTTGAACACCATCAACATTGTCAAAATCATGACTGGTCAATTGCAAAAGGCAGCTTTACTTGGAACCACTTACATCCTGTGAAAATGGCTTTAATACCATCAAAGAACAACACCTGCCTATTGCATCTCCTTGGTAAGGACTTGATCAGTCTAAAAATCTGGTTGATTATAGGACCAACCATAACAATTAGTATGACATTATTCATCCATAGTCTTTTTGATATGGGGGTGGGCTATAAAATACGTACAATAAATAAATGCCATTTTTAGTATTTTATGTTCCTATATTACATATTATTTGGGAAGAATTATTTATGTGTTCATCTTATAGCTTGATTTTCTTCGAGGAACTTAGGACAATATATGTTGTGTTCTTCCACATTGAACCCTTCTATAATAAACCTTTAACATAGGTTGGATTGAGAAAGTGTGTGGCAGGTTTAAATTACACAGTGTTTCCATGGTCAAAGGTTTAGCTGAAAGCTTTGTCAGATGACGAATGGGTTAAGGAACTTGGGATGTTTAGCCTAAAGAAGAGAAGGCTAAGGGGAGACATAGTAGCAGTCTTCCAATACTTGAAGGGCTGTAACAGGGCAATAGGGTGTAGATTTATTTCCTTTGTTGCCTGAGGAACCAGTGGATGCAAGCTTTATAGAGAGTGATCCAAACTAGAAATAAAGAGAAATGCTCTGATAGGAGAACTATTAAGCAATGAAATGGCTCCATCTTGGGAGATCTTTAAAGAAAGTATGGGCAGTCATTTACTTGGGATGCTACAAGGATTCCCATTCTGGGAATGGAGTTGGATTAGAAAAGCTCCAGGTCTCTTCCCACCCTATGATTCTACGCTAGACCTGAACTGAGGTATCTCTGGTTTTAATCCTGAACCACTATTACAATCCAGCTTGTACTTTGGGAGGATAAGATATTTCAGTGACTGATACAAAATGAATTTATCTATGTATAAATTTCAAACCCAAGCTAGGAAATGATTGCCATGTGTGCAAATGCAAGATAGCTCTGGAACAAGCAACAGAAATGAGTTAACCATCATGGCCTTCTTACAGAGATTCTGGTTGGAATGCTGATGGAAGCAAAATGTAGGATGAGATCAGACTTTTTGCAAACCAGTGCTCTTGGAAGATGTTCACCCATATCCCATTACTCCCAGCTATAGTGGTCTATGCGATTGGATGAGATGGTCCATAGTCTACTCTAAAACAACACATCAGGGCTCTTCAATTTTTTTTATTTGGGGCATGTAGCAATCTTGTTCAGTGCTCGCCTGTCTCTTTTCCTTGTCTCTGAATCTCTTTCTTGGAAAAAAAGAAAAATTAATAGACTTTTTAACAGAACATTTTTAAAGCCGTGCTTTTGTTCCTGCCATGCAAGTCTTCTGTGGATGAGCAATGGCATTCCACTGAGAGGGGCAATAAATCCATCATCCTTCAGTGACACCTGGATGATCTATGACATGAATGCATCATTGGAAAAGCAGCCTGCTGATCAGCAAGGCTTTCATGATGTATTTGGGTAAACTCTAATCAAAAGGTCATTGCCCTGATGATGTATTGCTTGATAGCAACGCCAATCGGCGCCTGCCACGAAGTCTTCTTACACATAGCAAATAATGTGCATGCATTTGGAAAAAAAAAGAGCAAGCTGGATTCTCTTCCTCATAATGGGCTAGAGCAGGAGAGGACAGCACTGAGTCTCATTCTGCTGCAAGGTGGAATTTTCTACACCACACCACATGGGTAAATGTTTGACTTATGATCAGTTGCTTAGCTGTTGTTCAATATTATGCTGGACCTATTTTGAGGCTACTTATGATCTGATTCTGAAATTCTGATGGTTGGGCCCCTCTACAGTCACATGACCAAACTTCAGGCGCTTATCAATATGGTTGTTCCAAAGTAGTTTTTTTTTCCTCAAGAGGCAACTGGACTTTCTGGGTTTCTGAAGCTGAAAAAGCTTCTTGGATGAGAAGCAAAACATCTTCAAAGAAAAACCAGAAAGTCCAGTTGCCTCTTGAAAAAAAAGCACCTTTGGGACAACCATGA
>JANHFL010005143.1:26892-37463 GCA_032468155.1 Oxyrhabdium leporinum
CCTATCCTTCCATTCACCATCCAGTCTCAACTATCAGTACCTACCCTTTGTCCTCCCCCACCCCGCCATCAGAACTGATGAAGCTTCTTGGATGAGAAGCAAAATGTTTTCTTCTTGTTCCTCAAAGAAGAAAAACAGTCCAGTTGCCTTTTCAAGGAAAAAGCACCTTTGAAATACTTGTTTATGTTGCCTGCATTTCTGTTCTCCCTTTTTAATAAGCTAGAGATGAGGTAGGAATTTTCCAGCTACTATGAGCCTTGATGAATGGTTTCCAATCAAAGTGGTCTTAGTACTAGCTTTTCTAACATTCAACTAGGATCTGTTTTCCTTTAATTTATTATCATTACTTGATATCCTTAGTGTGGGATGACAGAGGAAAAGTTTTCGCCCTTTTATGGAGTATACCACATAAGTATTTGAAAGTGTTATTGTATTTGTTCCGGTTTTCTCAAGGTTAAACATATATGTTTTCTCAAGGTTAAACACACACACACACACACACACACACACACACACACACACACACACACACACACACGTTTAACCTTGAGAAATATATATATATCTCCTGGTGACCATTATAGTTATTTCTGGTTACTTTCTTACCTGTTCCAAGTGATTAATAAAAATGCTTAATGAACTTACGATTCACCTCGGGATATCCTTTCTAATTCCTTATTTAAGCTTGATGAGGAGTCACCGATAATAACATCTTGAAAAAGGTTTTCAATTAAACTGAGGATCCCCCTAACAGATATGTCATCCAACCCATACTAAACCTACCTACTAGCTATGTAATGGAGGTCTTTGTCAAATGCTTTGGTGAAATCAAGATACATTATTCAATAATCCTCAATTTTCTTAAAGAATTTAGATGATTTCAAGTAAGACTGCTCAAAAGAAGTTTATTCTTTACTAATTCATGTTGACCTCTAGTAGCCAGTTCATTGTTTTAAACATGCTTATAAACTTATTGTTTTATGAACCTCTCTAGAATTTCATACAAGTTAATGTCACATTAATTGCTCTACAATTCACTGAATCTTTCCTTTCTTCTTGTCAAATAGGGGACATTTGTTCACTTATCTGCTACTTCACTCATTCTCCAGGATTTCTGAGTGCTAACAAATTAACACAACACCAAGTTGTTTCAGTACCTGGATGCTATATATCTAAAAATGAAGATTTAAACATATTCAAAGTGAGATATTCCTGTTGGTTTTACCAGGCTTAATCTGGAAATCTGATACTTCAACTAACTCTTCACAATTTTGTGATGCCTTTTCTTTGCCATCTGTTACTTTTTTTGCCATCTTTACTGATTAGCGAAGGTACCAGTTCTTTGCTCTGACTTTTATTTTGAACTCATCTTAAAAATCACTGCTTTGCATGTCTGAGATGTATGAGGGTTGAATGAAAAGTAATGTCTCCAGAGTTATTAGCCATCAGCAAATGGCAGCATTGATGTGCTAAAAGCTCTGGTGTGTTCTTTAGCATCTGTTCTTTCATTTCAGTTGATGGAAAGTTTCTGTGAAAAAAAGGTTGTGTTACCATTGTTTGTGCAATGGAAGCCTGCAGTGAATATTCATCAGTGAAGTTTAAGCAACACACCATGATTATTTTTTTGACCATGGAAGGAGTCCCCCTTCAATTGAAATTCATCACCGAACACAAATTCTTTATGGTAACAGCTGCATTGATGTGAGTACTGTGTATTGCTGGGTGAAAAAAAAAAGAATTATGAACTGATTTGTGTGATTAAGAATGAGAGCGATCCATGAGAAAGATTGGTGAACAGTTTAAGGCAAATTGGTAGATCACTCAAAGGAAAATTATAGACAAGCATGGTATTTTATAGAAACACATGGATAACAATATTTTTCTTTGGTATTGGAAGGTTTGTGCAAGATGAGTTCTTTGTATGCTATCAGCAAACATGAAAGTTTTAAGAATTGAAATTTGCCAACAGTTGTCATTCTACGAGAAGGAAAGTGAGACATTTCTTCACAGCATTGTCATAGCCAACAAAACATGGAGTCATCATTGTATTTCAGAAACACAGCATCAGTCCACTGAATATCACACAAAGCTTCACCTATAGAAAAAAAATAACAAAACCCAGGGTTTGACAAGAGAACTCATGGTTACTTTTTGGGGGCGGGGGGGATGCAGATGGCATTGTCCAATGGATTTCTTGAACATGGCACAAATATCAACTCAGAGTGCTACATTTCAAAATTCAAAATTTTGAAACAACGATTAAGCAGAGTTTGGAAGCATAAGAGGGAAATGATCTGTATCATGTATCATGACAACATTAGACCACACACTTCATGAGCCACCTAAGAGGCAATTGCAAAGTTAGACCTCATTGTCTTACCTTATTTGCCATACAATCTAGCTTGCTGCCCTGCAACCTCTGTCTTTTCCTTAAATTGAAGAATATATTTGTGGGTATCTTTTTTGACTCAAATGAAGAGGTGCAAGGTTCCTTAGTCACTCAGTTGTATTTTACTGTTTATTCCCCCTTTTCTTTTTATGAACATTACATAATTAAGGTTCAATAAAAAGGAACAAACAGGATTAGGAGGCTGGAGGCTAAAACATATGATGAACAGTTACAGAAACAGGGTATGTCTAGCCTAATGAAGAGAAGGACTAGGAGTGATATGATAGAAGTTTTCCAATATTTGAGGGATTGCTACAGAGAAGAGAATGTCAACCTATTCTCCAAAGCACCTGAAGGGTTAGAACAAGAAATAATGGATGGTAGATTATGAAAGAGAAATCCAACCTAGAACTAAGGAGAAATTTCTTAACTTTGAGAACAATTAACCAGTGGAATGGCTTACTTTCAGAAATTGTGGGTTCTCCATCAGTGGAGGTTTTAAAGAACAGTTTGGACAGCCATTTGCCCAGAATGGCGTAAGGTCTACTAATGGAATAGTGGGTTGGACTAGAACACCTCTGAGGTCTCTTCCAACTCCGTTATTCTATATTCTGTATTCTGTAAAAAGACAAGAGTGATTATGTGTCTGTCGAAGTATGGAATTTATTTATTTATTTATAAAATTTATTGGCTGCTCTTCTTACCACAGGGTAACTCCTTATAGTTTTAAGGGAATTCTTAAAATTTTAAGAAACTTCTCAATCATTGACAAAAGTGTGTAGCAAATACCGATGGTTGTGTGGAGGAGTAAATATAGGTAGCGGAAGAATTAACTTGAACAAATATTTTCCTGTTTTATTTTAAAATATCCATTCCCCCGTAAGTTAGAGATTTGGAAGGCCTTCACCTTGGCAACTTTTCAGAAGACCTGTGAAGACATGACTCTTCACACAGGCTAGGATGGAAACGAACCCATCAGATGTAGAGTCTGTGGGAAGTTATAGCACTGAGGAGAGACATACAATGTTTGTGGGCTTTGTGGATATCACAGTGGGTTTTATGTATCTCTGGAATGTTATGGTAGCCATATAAAAGCCACTTAAGATTCTCATGCATAAGATAGCTGACTATGTAAGGTTATAGATAAGGATGTTACTTTTCATTCAAGCCACGTACTATATATATTTTATGTATTTATATTTCCATATCACTTCCCATCTAATTGTATCACATTGTGATTTGTAGTAAAAATAACTATTATAATTATAAAAATATAATTAATCATAGTAAAATAATGTTTAATAATACATGATAAGATAACAAGATTTTTACATTTGAATCATGGTGCACCATAGCAAGAATTCTAATGAGAAGAAAGGGAACAACATTTCCACAATGGAAATGCTCAAATATTCTAATATAGAAGATGGAATAAGAAAATTACATTTATAATAAGGAACTGACATTTATCTGCTTAATCGATTAAGGCATAGGGGAAGAAATGGGGGAAATGAAACCATGCCCAAGAGACACAGCAAGATAAAGGAAAGAAAGAAAAATGCCAAATAAAGACATGTAAAAATAGAATAAATGTGAAACACTTAAAAGGGCAAGTACCATGGACAAAAATTTAAATAAGGTGGTTTTCTGGGGTGTCTGCAGGACGAACAGGAGCAGAAAATTAAAATAGTAGTTTCAACTGTGCAATTGAGAGCAAAGAAGAGGAATGGCTATAATCATGTCCCTATAGCTTCCATCTTGACTTTTTAAAAATCTCGCTGCAGACATCCCTGGTAGCTTTTGAAGACTGAGCATGAGACTGAGTGAAATTGAAACATAAATAATATCTGCCCCCAAATGATTGGGGGGATTCCAGAGTCTGCTCTCTTCCAGAAATTCATTTTATAAACCAAAATTTCAAGCTTGTATGTGAGTTGTATTACTGATGAGTGAAATAACATTTTTTTCTAGAAAAAGAAATTATGAAGGGCAATCAACAACCTCTTTAAAGGAATAAAAATTACAAGAGAAGAAGAAAGCAGCAATAAATTCCGCTTCCTGGATTTCCTCATTGGCAGAAGAAACAATGGCAAATTAGAGAGCTGAGTTTATATGTAAAAAAATATTTACACCACCCAAGCACTTCACTTCAAAGCAATAACCCAACTGCCCACAAGAGGAATTAAATAAGATGCAGTGTTCAGAAGAGCACAACATAAAGCAGTAAACTGGAATGCCAAAAAAATGGATGATATAGGATAAAAAAATCTTTCAACATAATAAATAACCATGCTTAATCAAAAACTGCCTGACTATACACCTGTCAGGACTTTGGAACAGGCCAGATCAAGCAATGTAGAAAAGTTGAATTATATTTTATTGAGATAGATTATAATATCAGAATCCTGCAGGCCTGATTATGCTTTACTTCACCTCCTTATTAGAGCCCAATGAATCAAAGAGGATTCTGTCTGAGTCTGTTCTGAATACTACCTTATCTCCCTTGACTTAAGGACTGTTTCAGTCTTCTTTGTCTATGGAGATACTTGAGAAATATAAACCCATAGTAGAATTAATTAATTACAAAACACTGTAAACTTATATGATAATTGAGATATTTCACAATTAAATAGGTATTGGATTACAATCAAATATAGTCCTGAGCTAAATTCCATGTGGAGAAATATCTATGGAGATTCTCAGTCATCCAGGTTATGGTCGTCCCAAAGGTGCTTTTTCAAGAGGCAACCGGACTGTCTTGTTTTTCTTTGGATGTTTCACTTCTTGTCCAAGAAGCTTCTTCAGCTCTGACTGGATGGTAGGGAATGAAGAGTCATTGAGGCCACCTGGAGATTTGTCTGTGTTCTCAGGGTCACCTGAATAGTGCAAATGCATGTGTAGCCTTCTTGGAACTGCTGAAAAGACTATATTGTGGGAGTATGCTTTCTACCGGATGTTTTCTGCCCTGTGTCCCTTCACTGTTGAACACAGGATCAGGCTGTTGGGGATAAGTCTGATGTTGTCTGCAGCTGAAATTGAAGCACAAATGGTTCTTATAGTCTACAATTTTTCTGGAAATCCGTTCATACTCCTGCACCATTCGAAGGGTGTTCATCCCAAAGTGCATAGCTAAATGTCTATGGAGATTCTCAGTCACCCAGGTCATAGTTGTTTCAAGAGGCAACTTGTTTTTGTTTGAAGAACCATCCCCCCCCATCCAGTTAGAGCTGAAGGAGCTTCTTGAATGAGAAGTGAAATGCCTTCAAAGAAAAACAAGAAAGTCCAGTTGCTTCTTGAAAAAGCACCTTTGGGACTTCCAAGAAAAGGCAGCTTCTTGGGGAACTTGTCATTCTTGGTTATGTCATCAATTACCTGTGCTTTGTGACAACATACAGCTATTTCACTGTTCAAGAAAATAATTTCAGTTGCAAGAAGAGATTTACTATTAACTTATTTAAGTCAGACAGACTACAATATATGGGTAAACGGGAGGGGGGGATAAGTTTATTAAGTTTATTACTGACAGCTAATATAACGCTAGTGAGAGGAATGTCATGAATTGTATCATCCTAAAACGAAGAAGCGAGGGAAGAGTATCCAGTGTCATGGGTTATGCGGTAGTCTCAATTGAATATATAACAGTATGCAATTAATGTATTGAGAGTCTTGTGTCAGGCAGTTAAGTGGCATCAGTTTCAACTCCCTGGTAATTTTAGAATACTGTTCAGTACCTCTGGGCAGAGTTGTGTCTAATTTTATAGCATTATTAAGCTTCTGTTGGGGCACAGCATTCATTCACTATGCAAAAGAGAAGCAGCTTAATAAATTCACCTGAGGTCATTTGCTTCCTTTCTTGTTGCCAACCACTGACAGACAAGCATGAACTGAATTCTAAGCATGAAAAATATGATGACAGCAACTTCCACAGCAGGAAGACAGAAAGGCAGGTTTCTACCTTGAGGAACATCCAGTTTCAACAGGCTAAAATATGTCAGATCTTGGACCTTGATCCCTCACTTTCAAATTCAAGTTTTGAATACAGACTAGATAAGGGTTCAAGCTGTCAGAAAGAAGATCTCCCAGGGACTGACTCTACAGAGGTGTCTACAATGATCTTGTTCATCAGGGTTAGATAATCATCTAGTGACCAGAGGCTATGCTTAAGTTTTTGTTGGGAGGATTATAGCAAATAAAAGATACCTACAAGAAGTGGAAAAGGTGCAAAATGAGTAAAACCACATCAGATGTTCATTTTGCTCCACGTTTGGTAGGATTTGAGAATTTATTTATTTTTTTGCTTTTTAAATGGGCTAAGCCAGATGTTAAAGCAAAAGAAGAGATAAAATGGAAAACCACAGTATAAATACATTGGACATGACATCTCCTATCACCAGTCCCTGGACACAGCCATTCAAGTATAAATGGAATCGTGTCAAAGCTGTTCCATTTGCATTTAATATTCTAGAGGATACTACAATCATCTTCTCATACTTTGACTCAATATCTTTTATGGTTTCCAAACAGGCAAATCTAGTCCAATTTAACTGGTTCTCTGAAGAGAAACAGCAAATGGTGCCTCTCCATTACTCATCCCAATCAAAATGTATAATTGCTATGATCAGGCATGCTACTTGGGAATAAAAGTAAGTAAATCTAAAAGTCCCTTTTCCCTTGCCTGGAAATACAAGAAACACAAAGACAATAAACTATATAATGAACAAGTAGTTGCTTTTTCTATTTCAATGTAATATCTGCTGCTTGAGCCAACCATCTCTACCGATTTAATGGTAGGGCTGGATCGGAAACTGGAGGAAATAAAGATTAAATATAATAAAATATGTAATCCATTTACATCTCCAGTTTCTCCACTGTGTTTGACTCATTGGGCATCATCATTTCCATTTAAATTTGGCAGGATTTGGTTACAGATAACTCAGATTAATTAACACAATTAGAAGTGTTATAGTGAGGGCTTAAATATGCTTAGACATGAATTTTAGATAGGAAAGAGCTTTGAATTATGCAAATGGGAGAGTTGGTTAAATGCCTTATGCACTGAACTTTTAATAACATTTTACATTTTTATTTATTAATCTGTAGATTACATATTAATCTCAAAGATTTAATGTTGACATACACAACAATTAAAAATTCAGTAAACACAGCATGAAACCTATATATTGATAAAAGCAAACCGAGAGGTGCAAAAGCTATTTTGCATACTCATGCACACACATACACACACACTCATACAGTTAATGAATTTAAGCAGAAGCCAACAATGCAATCTTTCCATTTTTAAAAAAATAGGGGACAGATAATAAAACAGAAACCCACTCAAGTGAAGAAAAATAAACATTCCCTACTTGAATCCCCCCTTTCTGTATGTATATGTATATGTGTGTGCACGTGCGTGCGCGCACACACACACACACATGCATACACACACAGAAATTACCAGTGGGGACATACTAGTTAAAACAGTAAATGCTCCCACAAAATGCAGGCTTCTACCCAATTTTAACAGAAAACTGTGTAAAAACATCATTTTCAACAAAAACATTTTAATGGCAAATCAGCTTCAACTTCTTTATCTTTCCTATTGTGAATGTCAAACCAGCTGAAGAGAGGAAATGCTTGCATTTAATTATATTTAACATTTAACATAACTGTTTATCAGATTTCTAGGATTCTGGGAGGAATGTAACTGCGGTAGTAGAGTCTGCTTTGGCAAATTAACAATAATTAAGTCTCTGATGTTTCCCGCCCTTTTGAAGAAATCCTGTTTTTGTTTTAAATATGCACCCTAGGTTTGCTTTAATTTCATCTATTTCTTTTACCCAATTTCTTTTTTGGGCACTATAGAACAAAGCAGAAACAAATTATAAAGCAGGAGATGATTAATTGAGCCTAATAGTTTACATGTTTTAAAATTTTGTTTGAACTCCATATGTGTAACGTAAATGAGGATATGCTTGCTCGGTTTCATAGAGCAGCTAATGGGAGACTGGGAGAGATGAGAACACCCACCCCTCCCAATAAATCTTCATCCCAAAGATAAAATTACTAACTTTTGTTTTTCTCTTAACAGAGAAAAATAATTTGTTGTCCACAAGATATTTGGATGTAAATCCTAGGGAAAGATTAAATCAGAGATTAAATTTTTAACTTTTGTTGTTGTTGCTTCCATCCATTTGTTATGATCAGGCAAGTGGCTGGGTTTTGAGTCTCCTATTATATTGTGTCATCAGTGAGGGCTTTGTAGATGTACAATAGAAGAGAATATTCTTAGCTCAGGATCGAACTATAGGGTGTTTGGTGCGCACTGAGCTTTATTGTTTTCTTGTAGACATTTCATTACAAAACTAGGTAACATCATCAGTGCAAACCACGTAATGAAACATCTGTAAGAAAATAACCAGACTCAGAGAGCACCAAGGACCCCACTTTGAAGATGTGTTTTCTCTGACAGGAAGCTGACCTTCTGGAATAGTATTTCCTCAGATATTTATACAATTCCCACCCTGATTAAGTTCTGTAAGGCAATGAAAATGTGGTTATTCTTCTAGACTTTGGAGCAGGGAAGTAGGTGAACCTTTGAAAGATTTTGTCTCACTTAATTTTGTTCTATTTTATATGGTTTACTTGGACATGTATATTATTGTGGGATGAAACATTGAGTTTTGAGCTTTGCCCTCTTGATTGTAATCCACAGGCACTAGTTTGATAAATGAGTTTTAATCTAAGCAGATACAAGTGATTCACACAGACACAAAAATTCTAATAGCACATTTATGTTGATGGGGATAGAGATTTGACTGAGCAGGAAAAGAGTCAAGTACTTGTGGTGCATTGTTCAATGAAAATTTTAATCCAGTGTACATTGCCATTAACAAGGGAACATTTTTTTTTCAGAGCCATAGGGAAAGGAATAAAAAATGAAACTTGCAATGCCTTGTTCAAATCTGTAGTGCAATTATGTTCAGCCTATCTACCTACAGATTGGTCATCCATCTTCAGATAAGGTTTGGGGGAGTTGGGAAAAATGGAAAAAAGGCAATCTTTATGTTTTAAAAGTGAAGACATCCTTGAGTTAAAACCAACTCCTAATGACTGTATCAGTGCAATTTTTAGTTAGATGCTGAGATGTTTCCCAATTTATAGCCATCAACACAGATATTCCAAGTTCAATCCCTCATCCTCTGAGTAAGCCAACTGATCCTAGTTAACTTCCAAGATAGCCAAGGTTAGCTAGGTGCTGCCACCACCTGAGATAATCAAAATATTTTGGAGAAGAGTGGGAACAGAAATTAGTAGCTGTAATGTCAACAGTTTCAATAATGATGTCTGCTTCTACAGATATGAAATGTCCAAAAGACATTAATAAAGGAATGACAGATGTGAAACAACCTTTGCCTGACACAGAAATATTAGAATCAGAAATGCAGAGTAATAAAAAGTATGGATTATAAGTCAGAGAAGGCAGCTAAAGCAGCTAAATGGCAATAACCAGGATAAGGACTTTGTATTAGATGTGTAAGTCAAGTTGGTTCAAGTTTTTAAAATCAAAATGCAAATGCAAATGACGAATCAAGAGAAAGACCTGGGTAATGACTTTTGTACTGTATTTACAAAAGAGGTTTACTAAAGTGTTGAAAAAGCCTTTGGGATAGGAAAAAGCAACGCTGAAAAGAGAGAACAAATCCTATGACAACTTCTGAATGAATTAGAGATCAAGATTGGTAGAAGTATAAGGAAGGAATTTACAGTTGGTTGGTTTGACCAAGGTTAAAATAAGACATATCTATAAAGCTCTGGTAACTCTTTATTGCCTTTTTACTGACTGAAAAGTTGATGATTTATGGATTTGCATATAGATAAGTGCAGGGGTGGGCTTCAAAAATCTCAGCAACGGGTTTGCTGTCCAGTTGCTGGGTGGGTGTGGCCATGGTGGACGTGGCCTAGTCAGCCTCCTGCACCATGGTGGTAGTGGTGGGGTAGTGGTGGGGGTGTTTTTGCCTTCCACAAGGTCCAGAAGCTTTCCTGGAGCCTCTGGGAGGGTGAAAATGGTTACGGACGCTCTAGGGAGACTGGAAACAGCCCATTTCCAGCTTCCACGAACTTCTGGGAGGCCCATTTTCCTGCCTCCATGAGCCTCCGTGCATGCCCTGCACTTATCTAC
>JANHFL010005143.1:37695-50103 GCA_032468155.1 Oxyrhabdium leporinum
AGGGAGGGGTGGGTGGGGCCAGCCAGGAGTGGAATTTGGGGGTTTGGTGATCCCCACAGAATCTTCGCTAAGGGTCCACCCAAACCCCCGCGAACCCCCAGCAGCCCACCGCTGGATAAATGATGGGTTATGTGAAGAAGAGATATTGATAATCTTTAAAGTCTGTAAACCTATAAAGTCTGAAAAAAACTTTACGCAACGATCTTTTCATAGTCAGAGAGATTTCATTGTAGTTCAAAGTTTTAAAGACGGCTTTTATTATTTTATCAGCTCTTTCGTTGCATAATACTTTATAAAGTTATTGCGTATTAAATGTCTCTTTCGCCTTTTAAACCTTTTCGTTAAATGTGAATGTTACAATACAATGCAGCTGCCTGCTAATCCATATGAAAGGTCACTTCAATCACAGTCAATAGTCTAGGCATTTTACAAATGTAAATGATTAGAATAACAGTAATAAATAATAAGCAAGACATGGATTGGGGAAACAACAAAACCAGTACTGAATCATAGAAGACATGCAGCATATTAAGGAGCAGGATCAGAATCTTCCGTGACCCAGCCATGCCTTGAGGTTTTATAGAAGTACAATTGGGTCAAGATTAGAGTCAAGTTGACTTTTAGAGAAATTATAGGGTAATTGAAGCCACACAGATATTTGAGTGGAAGCTTCCAATTGATGTATCTCAGCGATTCTTTATATAGTATACATCAAGAAGTTTGGATATTGCCATACCATGAGACGAAAACCTTCAAGGAAGTTGAGATAGTTAGGTCTACAATTCAGAACTGGAAACAAACAGCTAGTAGTAGAGATGTTAAACAAGAAAGTGAAGGGAATGTCACGTAAACAACTTAGATAAGAAAACTCATTGCTCTGCAGGAGGCCAAAGAGGAAAAAAACAGAAAAATAGAAATGAAAGCTAGTGAATTGGACATTTGAGTTAGGTGAAGAGAACTGGGACGATTCTTACTTCACCCTTGAAATGGCCTCAAATCTCAGAGGGCATCCAAGATTCCCTCTCAGATACTGTGTTCAATTCTTTATAGTTCTTAGACCATTTAATCGGTAATTTAAAGGGTAATGTATCCAGGTAGTCCTCCACTTACAACAGTTCATTTGTGACCATTCAAAGTTACAACATCACTGAAAAAAGTGACTGATGACTGTTTTTCACACTTATAACCATTGCAGCATCCCCTTGGTCACGTGATCACAATTCAGATACTTTGCAATGGGTTCATATTTATGACTGTTGCAGTGTCCAGGAGTCATGTGATCAGCATTTGCGACCTTCTGACAAGCAAAGTCAATGGGAAAGCCAGATTCACTTAAGAATTGCAACTAACTTACTAACTTAAGAACTGCAATGTTTCACTTAACAACTGTAGCAAGAAAGGCTGTAAAATGGGCCAAAACTCACTTAACAAATGTTTCACTTAGCAACATAAATTTTGGGCTCAATTGTGGTCATAAATCGAGGACTATCTGTATAGTTGAAAAAGACTTAGACTGCTAATAACATTGAACCAATAATGTAGAATCTTAAAAAAGGCAAAGCACTGCTGATAATAGAAAAGAAACAGACATAAACAGAAAACACACATGCTAATTGGCCACATATGAGCTCCTGAAAAAAAGGATTTTGTATAGATTTTATTGTTTTTTTTTTGTTTTAAAATGTTTTTATTGTTTTAACAGTAGTGTATATATATGATTGAGTCAATGATTGAGTTTGGTGGCTATAGAAATTGAATAAAAAAATACATGACACCTTTTGTGTGAATAACAATTGTCATATTTGTATACTTTGACAGGCTTCAAAGAACGTCACTTTAAATAATTCTAGAAACCTTTTTATTTTTACAAAGTCATCTTTTTTTTTAAGGACAAAAAAAAGATAAAGTATGATTTTTTTAAAAAAACCCACTTTACATTGGCCATTGTATAGTCATTTACAATATTTGCTGAGCTTGACAATATCTTATTCAGAAATGAATTTTTGGAGGTTAATATCCAGTGGCTACTATGTGTATTTTGTTACCAGTTAGCCAGGCTTTCTCCAGAACTTCGGCACACCTGTAAGCAGTGGTGGGATTTAATTTTTTTTTACTACTGGTTCTGTGGGTGTGACTTGGTGGGCATGGCTTATTGGTCATGTGACTGGGTGGGTGTGGCCACCCTGCACCCCATTTCGGGCCCGGTGGGCCTCCCCAAAGCCCCCTGGGAGCCAAAATGGGTCACAGGGGGGCTGCACAGCACCCCCCATGCCCTGTTTTGGATCTAGTTGGTCTCCCCAAAGCCCTCTGGGAAAGAAAATGGGGTGTGGGGGGCTACGCCTCAACCCCCGTGCCCGTTTTTGGGCCTAGTGGACCTCCCTGCACTTACCTGGGAGCCAAAACGGGGCACGTGGGGAACTCCAGGAAGGGGCGGGGCCAGGGCCAGTCAGAATCTTTCCTACCGGTTTGTGTGAACTGGTCCGAACCGGCTGAATCCCACCACTGCCTGTAAGAGATGGTAGCTTTATAGTTTTGAGAAAAATAGGGTTGTCAGGTGAAATGACTGGGGTTCTTGGGTGTTTTTATGTCACAATTACTCCCTCTCCCCAATTTCCAATGGCAACACTAATGAAGTTGCACATCTGTGCATATTGCTTGAGAGCACCTTGGAGCAATTTTATCTATTGTGGGTTGATTGTCTTATTTGGTAACTGTCATCATAATTGGCAATAAGTTCATAAATTAAAGTTGCAAACACCTCACCAAATGGAGTAATCATCAAGAAACAGCAAAAGGAGTTAGTTCTATGAATCTTGACTCCAAATGTTTTACTGTTAGCTTTCTTATTCTGACACTTTCACCCTCCTTCCCTTTGCTTAGTAAGGGCCCCAGACATAATTAGCATAAAACACAAACATTATTCCCTGCAGTCTTCAGCGGTGGAATTATTTATCATCTAATAGCATATCTCTTTGTTCAGCTGCATGCAAATGCCTTCTCATTTGGAGGTGGAAAATAAATGCTTGAAATTTATTTAAATTCCTTTAAAAGTAATGATGATAACAGTTATCTACTCAGGGGTTGTTCTTTATTCCAAAGTCTTTGATTCTGAAATGAAGGTAGCTAGGTATCATGAAGAAGGTATTCTCTGAGAGGACAACTAAATGTGGAACACATATTGAACGGTTATTAAATGATCTGTAGGAAATCTGTGCAGAGTGGTAGTTTGAATTTCTTATGCTGGTGAGATTATCCATCTAGAAAACTATATGTTTAGCTGATGTTAAGCAAATACTGCCATTGGAGTGAATCAAAGAGGTTTGGAAGGATGTAGTACAATAACAGAATTTGACTTCCAAAAGATTTTGGCATATATATCAAATGTTATTTTCCTCCCTTCTTGAAAGTCAGAAAGGCAATAACTAAAACCAAGTTGTGAGTGCTCCAACACTGGAGGTTTTAAAGAAGAGATTGGGCAACCATTTGTCTGAAAAGGTATAGACTTTCCTGAATGAGTAGGAGGTTGGACTGGAAGATTTCCAAGGTCCCTTCCAACTCCTGTTATTCTGGTATGTTAAACAATGAATAAGATTTTTGGGGGCCATGATGATGGATCTTCAATGTCCTCTCTAGTGGCGTGGTCCTTTCTTAGGAGGGGACTAAGGAGCAGGAGAAAATGAGGAAATGTGGATTGTGATATCACAATGCAAGCCAATACTTGTTTCTAATATTAGCACCCTGGTGTGAAAAGTTGGAGTTTACACATTGATGCCAAAATGCAAACTTCATCATTTTGGCATCATCAAAGTTTGAACAGTATGCCTTTACATCAGAAACAATGGATGGAAACTAATCAAGGAGACAAGCAACCTAGGACAAAGGAGAAATTTCCTAATAGTGAGAACAAATAATCAGTGGAACGGCTTGGCTTCAGAAGTTGTGGGTGCTCCATCACTGGAGGCTTTTAAGAAGAGACTGGCCAGCCACTTGTCTAGAATTGTGCAGTTTGGACCAGAAGACCTCCAAGGTCCCTTCCAACTCTTTTGTTAATTTAATCCAGCATTAAATAGCATTTAAAACTACATCTTTGTACACCAAATATGAACAGGATAACTAAAATTAAATGTGTTGCATTAAACTCTAAAATCCTGTAGATCTCAAAATCCACAGGGAGCTACCAAGTAGATTATGATTAATATTAGAACTATATATGATGTAATACTGTAATACCATAATAGCATGAAGATATAAAGTTATCTGAAAAGTGAAGATATGTGAAATATTCTATATGAATAGTCTATAATAATAATACCTTAAAAGCAGATATATAAGTAAAAACTTTATTGGGTCTCTTTAACTCTTTCAAGTGCTTGGTTCCTAATGAATTCCCAAGTTACTTCATAAATGTTGCTAGCCACTATATGGATCTGATGACAAAAGCTTATGCCTTTTAATAAAATGCTACCATATCTCTGAATTTTTGCAGCTATATATCTAGCTCTTCTCAGTAGTCTCTGGAGTAGGATGACATGATTAAATAGGCTTTTCTCAGGAGTTTTAAGCAGGAACAATAGAGATGTGGAAGGAGGTTTTAGAGTCCCCTCATGAGAGCCTGATGCATGCACTCACGCACTGATGCACTGATGCATTTATCCATTCACACACTCTTTGGAAGCTAAATGCATGTAGTCATACTCTTTTATAATTGGACATACTGAGTTTTGTTGAATCTAAGACTATTTGAATGAAAAACAAGTGATCCTTCAGAGAATAGCCCAGTCTTCCATTTTCAAATTCACACCCAGTGTGCAAACTAATTCAGTATGATTATCTCCCCACCTTTGAGATCTTATTAAAATCTTTTGTATCCTCTTTTTCTGATGGAAAAATGTTCAATTATCTTCCCTGTCTTGAATGACTCTGTTGTTTCACTTATGTTAGTGGTATATTTATTCCTCTACATCCTTCTCAGACATATTTGTCCATTATTTTTTGCTTACAGGACAAAAAAAATAGTTCTGAAATTCTTTAAAAAGAAAGAGGAAGAAATAAAGAAAGAAAGAAAAGAACCGAATTAAATAAAATGTGGATTGCATGCTGAGCATCTGGTATCAACTCAGTCTTCCACTTTAGTTTCACACAATTCCATTTAGTCACTCCATTCTTTGAAGACCACAGGCTTAATTCAGCCTCTGGAGAAAATATTTGTCCTTAGGGGCAAAGCAGCAGGTTTAATTGCAAAAAGCACGTGGGGGTGGAAAACTAAGGAATAGCTTTTAGAAATCAGACTCATACTTTGGGGGTCTGCTTTTTCTTGCCTTTGTATCTTGCTAACTAAGGAAGTCAAGATCCAACCATTTTGACATTCCCTCCAAATGAAAATATCAAATATGTGCACCTTTTGATCCTGAAGTAGGAACATGATACTGGGAACCACTCTATGTCCATTTTTGGAACTGGTGAAATATGCTAGGAGTGTTAGAACATTTGGGAATGGAATTTGGTAGTGTTTTATATTAAATTTATATACATCTGGAATCTTGAGATTGCTTATGTGGATGTGGCCTTTCTCATTTTATCCCAACAATGACCCTGTCAAGTAGATTGGGTTAGGAGGTAGTGATTGATTCAGTTACTTAATGAGTTCCATGATCAAGTATGGATTAGATCACAAGTTAGCAAACTTATTATTTAAAGGCCCAGGTCCCACCCCTCCTTCACTATGTGGACTACAGGTCTGCAGGCCAAGGAGTGCAAAGTTGTTGGACAATGGTGGCCCACTACAACCACTGATAAGCTGTCATAGCCCAGGCCACTCTACTCCTGGATCTTGATCCTGGCTTTAGGAGCTCAGCTGATGCATGGAACTCGTTTTGGCCCATGAACTATAGTTTGCAAATCTCTGAGTTTGATGCTGAGTCTTCATTATCCCAGCCAAGAGATTAACCATATGTACAAGGACATTACTCACTGCCTGAGCTTAGGTTCACAGAACCTTCTTAGATGGCTTATTGAATAATCTGTTTTTTGAATTCACACAATTTATTGGATTATAAACAAGCCAATGGATTGATTTGTACCATAAAAAAGTAAGAACCCCCCCCCCCCCCACACACACAAATGTTAACATTTTTGGACATAGTTTAGCAAAGTATGTGAATGCATCAGCTGAGTTCCATATATCAATAGATCAAACATATTCATGTGAATGCTTAAGCAATCGGCCATTACTCCAGTCAAATATTTTTACCAATGATTGTGGCAATATACAATCACATTAACTAGATCCAAGGGAATCATTACATAATCATTAGGAAGTGAAAAGTTCCTTCCTACCCATTTTGATCAAAAACCACAGACTCCATGAACCACAGAACTAGAAGCACACTGATAAGACTTTTTGTCATGACTAGCTTTTTCCTCACTGGCCAGAGAGGCAGTAAATAGGTGTGGTTTGGTTATTGCAACTATGGTTAGTGTTTGAGAGATATGTTTAATGAAGCAACTTGCCTGTTCACTTGTCCTTCTGAATTCAGCTGTCCTCTAGATTTCATTTTCTGGAGGACTAGATATGAAAAATGGGGTTATTATTAAGACCGTTTTTTGGTAATATAACATAGTTCTTTACAGTGTGTTGGAGCAGGAAGTCTATTGTTTGGCATCTTAACATCTTTTGAGGTAAATGGATTGGTTCAAGATAATTTAGCCTATCTGGGGAAGATTGTGGCTGTTTATGATTAAGTGTAACTTTTGAGAAGTAATTGACTAGGTCAACAATCCCTTTTTGATAACTCAGCTCCCTTGATCAATAGATGTGTTGTGGAAGAAGGGTGATCAAGCAAAAATGAACTGAGAAAGAAAGGGGAGACAGACAGACAGAGACAGACAGAGACAGACAGACAGACAGACAGATAGAGAGGCAGAGACAGAGACAGAGAGAGGATGGAAGTAGGGAGGACTGCAAGCCAACAGTCAAAAGTTAAGGCATCTGTATGTAAGCATTGATTGCCTTTATTGAAACATAAATGTTAAGCAAACTACTTCTGATGAAGCTGAAAGCCAATTTATATATAAGAGGGTTTGCAGCTGTCACTTGGATTAAGTTGATAAGGTAGAAGCTATGTGTTCGGTCTTCCTGAATTGGTCCCAAATTGAAAGGCATTCAAGAATAAGCAAGGAATGAAGTAACTGAAAACTTTGGAAGCTAGGTGATGTAAAGAACAAGAGACAATTATTCTTTCCAATGTTTCAAAAATGGACACAGGAATGGCTAACTTATCACCCTCTTCTGCTACTCCAGAAACCATAAGTTTCCTCTTTTCCTTTATCCATTGCCAAATACTTTTCCCAGTTTGCCATCTGTTGGATTAATTTATTTTCCAATTGCTAGTCCTGCTCTCCTCACAAGCAGGTGATTGCATCATGTATTAGATTGTTAAATGCACTGAATACCCCTTCAAAGAATGGAACTTGTGAACATTGCTAAATAAAAGTGAAAATCAGGAGGGGACTTGGGTTGCTCAAGAAATGTTACACAGGGCAATCCATAGTTGGCACCTTATTATGTGTTGAGATGCTGCAGACCTAAGTGCACTTAAAATGTAGGCACCCATTTCTTTGATGGTAGACATGAATATATATTGTTTCTCGTCTTATTTCTAAATAAGATGGGTTTCTTGCTGCTGACTTTTGATAATGTTGCTGCATGTGGGGATTATCTTGAAAGATTTATGGTGTGTCAGCATTTCTGTATGAATGTGTGCATGCCTTGACCTAATCTTGAACACTGTTCCAGGATGAAGATTCTGTGGAGTTTATCATTCCTCTTCCAAGAAATAGAACTAAAATAATACAAAAAGCAAAGCCTAAACAAGCAATCACAGCATCACCCCACCAATCAATAGCACCAATATTCTTGGGTGTAAGATAATCTTTTCTAAAGCCCCCCCAGAGAGCCAGTGTGGAAGTTTAATAGGAGGTTAGCTGACCTGATAAGGAAGGTTAGAGGTAAAGAGAGCCATCACTGAGATTCCATCTATGCTTGAGTCAGAATAAAACCATACTAGCATGAGATTTATTGTCCAAGTGGAATTTGTATCAAATAAATGATAAGGCTGGGTGATGGATAGGAAAAATCAAAATTCTTCTTTGAAAGAGATGAAAGAGTTCTCTGAAAAATAAAAATAAAAATGAAAATGGGGAATTCCTGCCCATAGAGGAAAGACAGAATATATATACTTGTCAAAATAACAATGCTTGATCATCTGTATTTGAAAGTCAGTAGTGATGAGAGAAAGAATAGATTATTAGAAAATAAACTATTTATTCTAAAAATAAATAAATAAAATATATTATTTTATTAATAAAATAATATATATTCCAAAGCACTAAAAGGCAAGACAAGAAACAATGGATGGAAATGAATCAAAGGCAGAAGCAACCTGGAATCAAGGAGAAACTTTCTAACAGTGAGGACAATGAACTAGTGGAGCAACTTGCCTTTAGAAGTTGTGGTGATCCATCACTTTTTTTTAAATTACATTTTTTATTTTTAACATCATAATTCCATCTTCAGTTGAACAGTGTGTTGTCTGGGTACAAGTATCTTGGACAGTAATCAAAATTTGCAACATCATTCATTACATTGATATTAATTCTATAGTATTAAAATAGTAATATTCAACATTCTAATCATAATATTTGTTTATCTCTTTTAACATATCTTCTTTATTTTGTTTCCCTGTTTCCTTGTTTCTAACTTCCATTTTTGGTTTTTAAGCATTGATAAAATAAATCCCATGTCATAATCAGTTTGCTCTTTCTCCTTAATTGCAAGCATTAGTCTGTTGATTTCTGCACATTCTAATATTTTCCTAATCACATTCTCCTCTGTAGGTATCTCTTCAAGCTTTGTGCAAATACAATTCTAGCAGCAGTTAATATATGAATAACTAAATATGCATTTTCCTTACTATATTTTTTTGGGTGGAATCCCCAATAGAAATATTTCTTTAAATCAATATGCTGTTTTATCATTTTTTCCAACCACATATGTATTTTTGTCCAGTATTTTTTTTGCTTTTGGGCAAGTCCACCACATATGATAATATGACCCAGGTATCTGGTGCTACTTCCAGCATTTAGCCGACATCTTTGCTAACCGCGCTGGTGCAAAATGCCATCTCTAAAACATCTTATACAAATTTTCTTTGTATGCAGTTGACATCGTTAATTTATAGTTCTTGTCCCACAATTTTGTCATTTATCTAATTCAATTGTATAACCAAAGTTTTTGCCCATACTATCATTGTTTCCTTTACTTGTTCATTCTCCAATTTAATGTATGATAGGTAGCTGTATGTTTTATCAAATTTAAAAAGGCTGGACAGCTACCTGTCTGAAATGGTATGTCTCCTACTTGAGCAGGGGGTTGGACTGGAAAACCTCCAAGGTCCCTTCCAGCTCTATTCTCATTGACTGAAATCCAAGGACTCCAGTTCACTGCTGATTGGGGTTTGGTGGTGAACTGTCCCAATCTGGACAGTTTTAACACATTTATGTTAAAAACCAATCTGATGGTCAATTGTTCCTGATGGCAGGAAGCATTTATCTTACACAGAGTATCTGCAATCTAACACGCACGGTTTCTCTCACCCATTTGGTGCAATTAAAAACCTAGAGAGTGATTTTCATTTATCTTGCTAAGATCGTTAGAGTAATCAAAGCCTGTTCACAGGTGTAATGAAAGCTGCTTTAATGGGATTTGGTTGCCAGTGGAACACCTTCCTTTGCACTCTTCTCCGGGAACAGGGAGAAACTTTTTGTGTGGTGTAAACTGAATTTGCAATTTGGGACATGCCTGACTAGAACTGCCAGATTAGCTCTTCTGTCAAGATGTTTAGAGTCTGTTTCTGGATTTGAACAGTGTTTCACCCCATTTTTTATTAGGCTGTAAAGTTATTTTAACGCGTGCTGACACAAATTAAAAAGAAATCCTGCAGCCTATTGATTTTGTCAGCAGCGGGGCAATTTCTCTCCCCTTCTTCTTCTTTTTTTCTTCCTGAAGTCATCTTTAAGGACTTTACTTTTATTAAACTAAATACTGCCAGTTAACTAAAGTCTTTGTTTTTATAGACTCAATAGAACAAGATCCAACATAAATTAATCATGACTTAATTGAGTGAACTAATTCTAGTTCTCTCCAGTCCGTTGCACCGTAATATCCCTGTCTTTCTGATGCTATAACTGAAAGCTAAGTGGTGCATTTCTCCAACAGCCACAAGTTTTTTTTTTCTGAGCTGCACAAAGGAACCCAAGCTTTAATTTCCCTTTGAATTTAGCCTGTAAAACATTTGATCATTTAGAAAGCCAAAATCTTTGTACCACCTCATAATCAAGATTGCAATTGACATTGGAATCTTGATCCAGTCATTTGTGTCCCGTCCCCCCCACCCCCTTGTATATATATCTGTAGGGAGTGCTAGGCTTGATGACTTTTGAAGAAAGAAAGCAAGGAACACCAGGGCTTCTGTTTCAATTTGCAGAGTGAAAATATTATGCATTATTACTTATTGGAAGCATTTGTTAATCTCTTTTCTGTCCATGAAATCCCTCAAAGCATTTGTACAACTTGAATCAATGCAGGATGGTAATAAAATTGCAATAGAATAAAAGCAGACACAAAATATTCTTCAGAACAAGGCAAAATATTCTTTAGAACAACATTAAAATCCATCAAAGGCTTGGCCAATAAGATTGTACATTCTGAAATTAATCAGGGACAGTATCAATCTGATTTCTTAGGAGAGAATTTCAGCATGACTGTCTTTTTCTACACTTTCTGCTGTAGAAAACTTCTACTGATAAAAATAGTGGAATGTTTTCTTATGTCAATTTACAAACATTATTTCCTCAACTTATTGTGAATTGTCTTTTCTCACCATGGTGGCTCATTGGTTAGAATGCAGTACTGCAGGCTACTTCTGCTGACTGTCAGCTGCCTGCAATTTGGCAGTTCGGATCTCACTAGGCCCAAGTTTGACTCAGCCTTCCATCCTTCTGAGTTGGTAAAATGAGGACCCAGATTGTTGGGGGCAATATGCTGACTCTTTAAACTGCTTAGAGAGGGCTGTAAAGCACTGTCTAAATGCTATTGCTGTAAGCTGTGTCCCCACTTTTACTTAAACCAAGTGGGATAAACATGATCCAACAATGGTAATTTCCCATCTTGTTCCCAAATGTTGCCTTTTATCTCCACCACAGCCCTTGAAAATGCTAGTCTTATCTTTAGATTTAATGGTGTTAAATCAGTTTCTAGTCGTATTCCAACCCCATCCAGTGGCAACTACAAGACATATTACATTTGTGAGCCATTGCTGCCTTCCAATAGAATCAATAATTTAATGGAGTCATTTAGTTTGGATAGACAAATTAAAATATTTTTTTGTGGGCTACAAATGGAATGAATGAATAAATGAATGGAATGAATGATTTTGAACAAGCAAGTTGACTCAAGGATGGGTGGATGCCACTGTATCTTAAAGTGAGGAAAGGCTCAGGAAACAAATGATCAATGTAACATCATGATTTGCCAACCAGATGTGTTGATGTCAATGGTGGCAGGCATAGCTAATTAAAATAAAGGCATATTTCCCTTTTTTCTGTAGTGTTTCTTCTTTCTGTATTATATTCTTCAACCAACAGACATCATAGAACAGCTTGCAGGAAATAAACAACATTGGTTAAATAAGTATGAGGGACCCCTCCTAAAATGAATTAAAACTCTTTTAGCAAGTAGCTCAAGCATAGCTAAAACCAACAGACCAAAAAGTTTGGGGAAATCAAAAGTTTTTATTTGATAGCAGTATGTGAAATAAGTTTAGAACCAGGTAAATTTCCTCAGGGAATGTTTCAAATATTTCCCTCTTCTCTGCATTTGTGACTACCATGTTTCCTCAACTATCTCTGAGCCTATGCAAGTTATCAACAGTGTGCTCTCAGATTGTTTCATGCAATGAAAACCTAGAATTGAATTTTAACTTAATAAAGTAGATTGTTTTCTTAAGTGAAACATATTTTCCATCTCTTCCCTCAAGAGGGAACTTTCCAAACAGTTAATTATGTTTCATCTAAAGGGAGAACACCTACTAATTAATTTACTTTCTAATAGCCAAGTGTAAACTGGAATGCCTTTCCACTGATTTCAATTTTCCTTGCTTAGAAACAAATGTATTAAATCTAGTTATTCTGTTAAATTACTACATTAGATCTAGTAATTTGTTTCAGTGTGATTCTTGATAGGGCAACTGGCTTGAATGAATAAGAGAATAAAATGTTCTAATGAGGGTGGAATATCCATGGGTGGAAACAGATCATGACCAGTAATGGAGAAATAGATAGGAGGTCTGA
>JANHFL010005143.1:50203-61929 GCA_032468155.1 Oxyrhabdium leporinum
AAAGTAGATTGAAGTGGATTTCTTCCATAATAGATAAATTTGGGGGGAGGGGGGGAGGGCATGTGCCAGCAGAATTAGATTTAGGCATAAATTAAGCAATTACAGTTTAGCTTTATTCCTTGAAATAGCCTTTCAAAATTCCAGAATTTTGTTTATTTTTTTACAGTTTATTATGTGAACATTCTTATAAATTAAGCTTCCTGTATGGCTCGTATGACCTTCATTAACTGAATATGATATGCTTTATTTCTGTATGCCTTCACACCATCTGTTCAAAGCAGACCTGTCCCTACCCCATTATGGTGTCATCCTTGCCAAGTTCAGTTGTTCCACAACCTTATTCTTTGCTAGCATTTGCCAAATAGAGCATCTACAACTTCTCATAGCTTGAACTTCACTATGGCTAAATTTGGTTCTTTAACGAAGGTGATTGGGGCCATACCTTCTTTTTTTCACACTCATTTTTTTCACTGTTTGTTCAAAAAGTGTTTTTATTGTCTCTTTTGTTGTCTTCCTTACACAGAGAGCTTCTGCACCAGAGGCAAATTTCATGTGAGTTTAATCCAAATAAAGTACTCCTATTCTATTCTATTCTATTCTATTCTATTCTATTCTATTCTATTCTATTCTATTCTATTCTATTCTTTCCCCACCATGACCTGAAGACCAGGTGACTAAGGAAGGTGAAGTCACTTTTCTTGGAAAATTGAAGGGATTCTTTGCAGAGGGCCTTTGGAATTAAAGGAAGACTGCCCTGAAATTAAATGGAGGGTTGCTTCAGCCTAGCCATTCTGAAAAAAGGATAGGTAAATGGGGGAAATCTAAATCATTTTGTAACCTCCAGTACAGAACAAGGTGGTGCCCTTGCCATTCAACAAAGAGAATATTAATTAAATCTTCTGAAGCACACTGGTGATGGAACAACTTTCTCATTTCACCAAGAGGTTAGCATATGCACCTAAGAATGATTTGCCCTTTCCAAAACATGAATATATGTTTCCTTCAATGCCTGCCTCATTCAGCATAATGGAAAGATCGACCCTGGAGGCAAGAATCTTGAAGAATGATGAGAAGGTAGCAGCAGTAATGAAAAGAAGGAAAGGGGAAATAAAAACAGCTGGTATGTGAAGAAAGGTAGACCTGGCATTAATTAGCAAACATTTTCCAGATCTTCCTAATGGCTACAGAGAAAGAATGAAGAAATGTTGCCAAAAGATAGCTGTGAAGGTCAGACCTATACCCTGGTGCCATTTTTCCTCTTTTCTTTACTATAGTCCCAATTTTCAGATTTATATATAATAGATTGAGAGACTCAAGAATTTATTCTAAATCAGAGTTCTTATACTTTCTAATGGGTTAAGGGAATATAGCAGTGCATCAATTGTTCATAATAAAAGAGCTCACAATAAGGTTTTCAAGCTGGTTTTTGAAGATTTATTGTGTGTTTCTAGTTGGATTTGGGGGAACTGATTCCCCCTCCAGCAGTGTCTTATGGCATAATATAGTTTAATATAGTTTAATTATCTATATGCCATGAACCTAAATACATGCTACTAATTACTTTCTGGAAGGAAAACTAAAAATGATTCTCTCTCTCTCTCTTTCTCTTTCTCTTTCTCTCTCCAGGAAGTAATAATTGGCTAGTCTCTCTCACACCACTGTAGATAAAAGGCACCTAAGGTGCCCTGAAGACACTTTTGCCTCTTACTTTATATACCAAGGCTTACAGGACTGCTACTTCAATCTTATTGCAAGTGGTTATACATCTGAATTATTCCTCACAATTTTGTCAGTGCCTGGCAAGCTGGCAACACACAACTCACTCCAGTAACAACTTCCTACCACCTTTAATATACCTGCAATCGAAAGTAACTGCTTCACTATGTCTAAAGGCAGGATGACCTCTCAGAATACAGTTCACAGCAATTGTTTATAAAGACACATAAACAGTATTGTAAAACCAACGTACTGAGATGCTATGGCCTTTTCCCTTTGTTATCAACTACAGGAACTAAATCGTTCCCCATGATAAACATCAGCGCAGAAAGCAAAAATCTGACAGCATTTCAAACCTGACTGGCTGATTTTTCTCAATAGCAGGGCCCTGACAACATCCTTGTGGCAGTTAGAAAGATCCATTTCTGCAAATCCAGGACTGACAGTGGCTGGAAGACAGCATTTTGCATCCATTCCAGTCTCTCATGCTCTAGCAGTTAGCTGAATAACCTGGGGCTGACACAGGGGTGTCCTCAGTATATGATCAGGGAAGCTTTTAGGACCAAGGAGTTTTCATTTAGAAAGTGAAAAACCTGACCCAAAGAAGAAAACAAAAAGGAGCATAAACTCTGGCAAAAGAAATGCAATGACTCAGTGAGGGAGACAAGAAAGAAATTTGAGGAGCATATTTCCAAACCTATGAAACTAGATAAGGAGCCCTGGTGGCACTGGGGTTAAAATGCAGCATTGCAGGCTAACTCTGCCCACTGCCAGGACTTCAATCATGACCAGCTCAAGGTTGATTCAGCCTTCCATCCTTCTGCGGTTGGTAAAATGAGGATCCAGATTGTTGGTGGCGATATGTGGACTCTGTAAACTGCTTGGAGAGTGCTATAAAGCACTATGAAGTGCTATATAAGTCTGTGCTATTGTTAATATTGTTTTCAGATATATTGGAAGGCAAGAAGCTAGCTAGAGATACTCTTGGTTCCTTAGGATGAAGGAGTTAAAGATATGCTAAGAGCTATAAAGGAAATAGTGGAGACACTGAACAAATGCTTTGTCTCCATCTGCACAGGGGAAAAATTGTGGAAGTTCCTCTTCTCAGGAAGGGAATCAGATTAACTGAGCCACAGGGAGATGACAAGAGAAGTGCTAGGTCTACATTGGCAAATTGAACATTGCCAAATTACCAGGCCCTGATGACATCCACCCAGGTGCTATTTAGTAGCTGAAAACTGAGATGGGCTCCCTCTCTGTGTGTACAGATAGTCTTCAGCAGGTTATAATGGCAATTGAGACCAGATTTTCCATCTTTAAGTAATGTTGTTGCCAAGTGGGATGTCATATGATCACATCACTTAGTGATGACAATCCTGATTACCGTTGTAACTCCAGGAGGTTTTAGGTCATTAAGTTAGCTGTCCTAAGCAAGGAATTTTCGTGGTATGGGTAGGACAGGTCATGATGCAGTTCTAGATAACATGAGTGAGTGAAGGAGGGTTGGGGGTGGACTGCTGGAAGCCTCTGGCAAGTGTATGCTAGAGAGTGTGTGGTGTGCAGGGGACTGTTACACAGTATGAGATCCCTGGGAACAACATTCTATCTTCCCTGCTTCTGCTATTATATAAAAAAGTCAAAATGTCAGTCACAATAGCACTAGCACTTAGACATATACCACCCCATAGTGCTGTACAGCAGTTTCTGGGAGGTTTATAATGTCAGCATATTGCCCCCAACAATCTGGGCCGTCATTTTACTGATCTCAGAAGGATGGGAGGCTGAGTCAACCTTGAGCCTTGAGTCAACTTTGAGCCCTGTAAGGATTGAACACCAGGCGGTGGGCAGTTTGCCTGCATTATAACCACTGCACTACCAGGGCTTCTGGTGATGCTCTTCTTGCTTTTTATGTGCATTGCACATGAAAAAAAATGGATGGAACTTTGATAGTGGTGTTGCATCTCCATCTTAACTTTTCCCCCCACACCCTACAGATATTCCTGAATTGAGAAGGACGTGCTATTCCAATGCCCATGATCTTTTTTTTTCCAAAGAAAAACAAACCCATCTTTTGTGGTTGCTGCTTGCCTTGTTTGCATTATGGAAATGGAGCAGCAAATGGACCTTTTGAGAACCAAATTTAAATTCAGAGGAAGAAAAACAGCTTTCAACTGATTTTTGCTCTGCCTTCTCTCTCTCTTTTGCTCTTTCTTTGTGAAAACCTCTAACTTGTATTCTCAGATGACAGGTAAAAGGAGCATCCCTTTCTTGCTTTTATCTGTGTGAATTTCCCCATTTCTCCCCAACATGGTGCCTGCAGAACTGTTGGACTAATCTCCCATCATTCCAGTCAGTGAGGCACAAGGCAGGTGCCAAGTTGAGGAAGATTAAAATAAAGAAACTCAACACCTCTGACAAATCAAAGAACAGCCCAATGCAACTGGCAGGATCTAATTTTTATATTTTTAGTTCCCTTACTTTAAAAGGAAAAGTTCTTGTGCTAACAAATTCCACAGCAGCTATCTTCAAAGGCAGACCCAAGAACAAAGCTGTCCAGTTTTCAGTGATGAGAAAAAGCTTGCTCAGGTTCGGAGTCTGAAGAATCCAACTCTTGGAATCTGGAGCAGAGGCAACCCACATATAAACATCTATGGTATCTCCTGAAATGGATCTAAATTAGCTAATTCTGTGAAAACCAAAGCCCATTGTCCAAGAGTCAGATACTGTAAAAAGAAACAGGCTTCATAGATTACGGTTGTCTCTTCTGAATAGGGACGATTTGCCAAAAAACTAATCAATTTTATTTTTTCTGGTCCTTTTAGTTGGGATTTCTGAATTGGATCCAGCAGAGATAGACCCTGGGACCAGATGCATAGAAGCAATAGAAATGGCCTTTTGTAGATAGTTTCTCTGGCTTGGTATTTTCTCCACAGACTGGTAGCTGTTCTCCAGAGAATCAATGAAATGTTTGTTCTCTTCAGCCTGTGATTGAGGCAAGGGTCTTCAGCACACAAACAGGTTGCTGTAATTGTTGAACTATGGACTTGTTAGCTCAATTACTATTTGAATTGGATCCACAATCCCTCTTCTGACTGGCACTGACTCTCTAAGGATCTAGCCAAGCTGCTCTACCCTTCATCCCTAAAGACAATTTACAGCAATACAATAAAAAATTGACAAAAGCCAGATGGACAATATGATCTATTTCTGGGGAGGTTCTGAAATCATCTGTGTGATTTGAGAGCCCAAAGCTGCATCTGTTAAAGCAGACTCAGCATAAAGTTCCCTGAGACTAAGAATGTTGAAGTCTTGACTATGATTTCTCTGATCACTTTCCCCAGTTTAATCAATTTCTCTGCCATATAGCAGTTAGTCAGTTCTCCAATAAAATCACTGCTGATTTTGGATTGGCAATTGGGTCCTATTTGTTAGCCCTTGTAGGGTAAAGACCTATTCTTCTCTACTGGGCAATCAGTATAACTGATTTGTACAATGGCCAAAACATGAAGCATTTAATTTTGAGGCAGGCAACCTTTTCTTGGTTGTAGAAAATGCACACAAAGAACAAAACGTTAGGGCTTTAGAGGTGGCAAATTTTCTATCCCTTTTTAATTTTGGATGAGCATGTGAAGATTTAAAATGGGTGCCTCACCTTTTTAGCTCTATCTATCCCTTGTAATCAGAACATGGTCTTGAGAATCAAACATTGTCCCCAGGACACAATTTATTTGCGGGGTGGGGGGGGGATTTAGCTTGCACACACAGCAAGAGTCCATAGCACTTTGTTTTTCAGCAACAACAGGTATCCCAATTCCACATGACAGGGAAAAGATCTAAGTCAGCTGAGGAGTTTATGGAATAAAAGCAAATATAGAACTGATGATAATACAATGGATATATCATCGCATATTTTCATAGAGTAAAAATAGCTTGCAGTTTGATAGTTGGGGATGAAAGTCCAGCTGCCCTGAGAATGAGAGCCAAGGCAGATTAATAGTTCCAAATGCCCACCTCAGAGCATAGTCTGCCAAAGCAAATTGGAACACATGTACAGAAGGAAATCAATTCCTTGAATTATTCTAATACTAGACCACACTTGCTGAACTCAGAAAGATGAAGGATTATAATCAGTCGCACAAAGCCGAAAGTAAACAAAAGCAGAAAACAGGGATTATTTTGGGTTTATGGAGCATCATCACCTTCAAATTTACCCAGATGATGAATAATATAATTGGGGATTTAGGCAAATCTATTGCTAATGACTTCTGTTAGAGATAACCTTTCCTTTAAAAATGAGATTATGGGGGGGAAAGAGGATTTGACTCTGTTAATTAATGTTAAAAAGTGATTTGAGGGGCAATTGAATTCCTAAATATTACTTAATTTAATGAAAGTCTTCCTGTACCCTCTGCTGCTTCTTGTTTCTACAGCCTTGGAAGCTGAAAATGCAGTTTCCAATCCTATGAAAAACGTGTCAAGGTCACTTTTGTCGTAATTGTATGTACTTGAACGTGCCTCACAACTGATTTATTAGCTCATATGTTGCCAATCCCAGGGACAGTCAATGTGATAAAAGAGCCAGTGTACTGTAGAGGTTAAGAAAATGTTTCTCAACCTTTGGCAACATTGAAATGTTAGGAACTTCAATTTCCAGAATTTTCCAGCCAAGTATACTTGGTTAAGGTGTTGGTTTGGGAGTTAGGAGATCTACCCTCAGCCATGAAAGCTCAATGGATGACCTTAGGTCAGTTTCTCTCAGCCCATCCTTTTGCACAGGGCAATTATTGTAAGAAATTATTGGAGGTAGTCCTCAAGTTATGACCACAGTTGAATCCAAAATTTATGTTGCTAAGTGAAACATTTGTTAAATGAGTTTGCCCCATTTTATGACTTTTCTTGCCATAGTTGTTAAGTGAATCATTGCAGTTGTTAAATTAGAAGCATGGTGGTTAAGTGAATCTGGCTTCTGTTGTGGTTGAGTCAGAGGAGATGGAATTATGCCTGGGTTACCATTGAGGCCTGCAGAAGGCTTTGAGGAGCAGGAGGTCTCAGAGCCAGATGCAGAGCAGGGCCGATCTACTCATGGTCAGGCAGAGAGACAGCTGTTTTGGGGGCCTGAGCTGAGCGAGGGGGACGCACAGCTGGGGCCTGTCCCAGATGCGTGTATGCACAGAGAAGTGCAGAGAGGAGCGCAATGTAGGGCCGAGGGCCAGCTATCCAGGAAAAGGCATGAACAAGCCCCTCCCTGGGATATAAGAGGAGGGGTGGCTGGGATATAAGAGGAGGGGTGTGGGAGGTGTGATTGTCGGAGACAACCGTTCATGCTCCAGAAGAGTTCCCTCCGGCAGATTCCTTGCCAGGATTTCCTTGCCTCTACCCAGGTTGGTCAGGACTTTTTGTGTTGGGATTGAAGTACTAATTGAGGCTCCCTGCAGGGAACTTAGAGACTGCGGAGGCTTGTGAATCACCTAAGGATGTGTGGCCTGGAGCTTTGTCATTGTATTCCTGCCTTTCTAAATAAAAAAAGGGGTTTCTTCTCACGAGTAGGCTGTTTTAGTGGGCCTCATGAAGGCTGAGTCAGAACAGCTTCCCCATTGACTTTGCTGGTCAGAAGGTTGCAAAAGGGGATCATATGACTTTGGGACACAGGAGTGGTCATAAGTATGAATCAGTTGCCAAGCATCTGAATTTTGATCAAGTGACCGTGGGGATGCTGCAATGGTTGTAAGTTTGTAAAATGGCCATAAGTCTCTTTTTTCAGCGCAGTTGTAACTTTGAACGGTCACTAAGTGAAATGTTGTAAGTTGAGGACTACTTATAGTCCTCAATTTATGACCACAATTTGGACCAAAATTCCCATAGCTGAGCAAGGAAGTTGTTAAGTGAGTTATGCCCAATTTTATAGCCTTTTCTACCAGAGTTGTTAATCACTGCAGTTATTAAGCGAATTACATGGTTGTTAAGTGAATCTGGCTTCTCCCATTGACTTTGCTTGTCAGAAGCTGGCTGGGAATGTTACAAATGGTTACAAATGGTCTTTACATGACTATGTATTTATGAAGGGATGTTGCAACTATTAGACGAAATATCCAGGTCCAGTTCCAAGCCGGGAGAAAGGCACTGGAGACAAAATGGAGGCTGGAGACTGATTGGAAAGAGGGTCCATTTATTGATGAAGCAGAACCATCAAGCACATGTGATTCTGGGCAGCTGACCACATCGAGTTGAGTGAGGGGTTTTTATATCTTCTCTTGGGCTTTGAACTTGAGCTTCCTATTCCTGTGCAAGAACATGTATTCTATTGGCTGTTGTCAGATTCCCATGATGCCATGTACAAATCCTAGGAGTTTGTCTGAGCTAAGCTTGGTTGAAGATTGGCTGATGAAAGGGCTTGTTGGGCAATTCCTACTATGGCTTTGTTCAGAACTTCCTGCAGGGAGTAATGAATTACCAAATCTGCATTTCTAAAAGCTGGCCTCAATGTAGTATCTGCTTGGGGGCAGGGAGCTGGGGCTCTGAGTTTCTGTCTCCCTTAAGATTTTTATTTCTCTTTTAGGGAAATATTTTATCCTGCCTTTTTAAAATATTTCTCAATTTTTTTCATTCTTCAAGAGAGGGGTGGGTGCTAACTTTCTACACAACCTTCATAAATACATGCTGGTTACCAAACCTATGAATTTTGATCATGTGAATATGAGGATGCTGTGACAGTCACAAGTGTGAGAACCAGTAATAAGTTACTTTTTTCAATGCTCTTGCAATTTTGGTCCCTAATGGAACAGTTGTAAATTGAGGATTACCTGTATACACTCCTATTTAAGTGTTTTTTCCGGTGAAACCGGAAAACCTGGTATATATAAATATAAATTCAACACACTCTCATTTAGTTAGGGATAATATAAGAGATAAATACAGTAAACATTCCTATCTTCACATTTGGCCCGCCTCCTGCTTTTTCTGAAATTTAAGATACCACTGCAATATTTAGAAATGGGGTGTTCAACATCTGTAAAAATCCCAGACAAGACTAAAAAAGTTGATGTTTGCACAGGCTCACAGACTGGAAAAGTGGCATTCAAAAATGCTGACCTTGGAAGAATGTCATGCTTTGCCCATCCCTCTCCTTATTCAGTTCCTTGGCTGGCATTGGTCTTGCTTCTGCTTCCAAGAGTAAGTATGCAAAAAGCAGATAGCTGGGCACACCAAAGAGAGGTATATAATAGGAAGAGTAAAAGAACTCCAGGCTAAAAAGGAAAATCTGTTCTCTAGTTTTAATCTTTCATTCGTCTTCCAAGCCATATTATTTGATAGCCCATATGTCAGGAGTAAGCCAAGAAGCTTTTCAAAGAGAAGAAGAAAAAGTTTGTTTTTTTATTCGTGCGTGCTTCATGGGTGGGTGAGGGGATTTGAAGAATTGTTTTGTGCATACAGAATCATATTATTTTTTGCCCCCAGGGGTCTCTCATTGATTTTCCCTGGCATGACAATCTTGTTATACAAAAGCAACTGTGAGCCAGTATGGCTTGCAGGACAAACAGCTCAAGATCTATGACTTTAATTGCTCTTTTTGTTTTGCTCTTTACAATTGAGTGAAAAGTGTTGGCCGGGGTTTTTCTTTTTCTCTTTCCTCCACTTAAAGGCTGCTATTTGTTGGAAGTTGGCTGACAATTTGCTATCCAAAGTTGCTGAAGAGATGGATGCAATACAAAAGACGCTACTACCACGATGGGGAACTATTTCTTTTCGCAAATATTCTCCCATTGTTGCCTTTCATTTTCCCATGAATGGGCAACTGATGCCAGTCTTGCAATCACTCTGCAGATTGTTCATTGTATTAGATCGAAGGTAACTAGTTGGGTAATTTATGAATGATTTTTTTCTGCTTTCTTCCTCCTGCTCACTCCCCCACCCCCCAAAATGATAATCTGGGGGAATAGATTAACTCACTACCCAGGCATCCTGTACTGGGAAACAAATTCTCTCCGTTGACTTCCTTAGGCAATGTCGGGTGGCACTTCAGGATTAAAGTGAAGTCTTTGCAAGAATCAGTCTTATTTTGAAGCTGTCTTATTCCTTAGGTTCTTGAAGACTAGATTTGTAAGATGAATAATGATAAAAACATTCTCACCAAGCATACATAAAAGGGACAATTCTACCATTCAACAGGACTTCAGCCCACAGCTTGATAACAGAGTACATACCTTGTCAATAGAATAGCATAGATGTAATTCCTGATTACTCCAGGTAAAGCATTTTACAAAAGAGATAAAGTGACATTTTGCCTAAAGTATAGAGAATCTGCTCTAAATGACTAACTTGAGCAGCCTCCTAGTTGGGGAATAATGGGGAATTGTATCCCAACATTTAGACAGACCCAGCCTGGAATGGTTGGGCTAGATGGGTCAATATAGTCCCAGAGTGTCACTTAGTGCTGGAAAATCATGACTGGAGTGAAACTTCGGGGGATGAATTTTGGCACTTACCTCTGAATCTCTCTTACTAATGAATCTGTGTGGCAGTTTGCTGTTGAAGTGTGAGATGAATTGACTTTCAATTGACCTTGTCACTTAAATACAGAGGATAGAGCTCTCAGTGGGAACTGTGTGATACCTATTGTTGTGCGTAAGTGTAGCTTATTACTGTTTACTACCCTCATCAAGGGCTGCATTGTGGAGTAGTTAGAGAAGGATAGTGAGCAATTCAATTTTGGAAAAAAGAGTGGTTTTCTTTTTTGTAACTTTTGTTGTCAAAGAAAGAGCTGGTCCAGATTGGAATTTTTATTTTTCTTGCTCTTGTCCAGTCATCAAGTTGTGTCTGACTCTTCATGACCCCATAGATCATAGCACACACACACACACACACACACACACACACACCACCCCTCATTCCACTATTGTCTCCCAGAGTTTTCCCAAATTCATGTCATTGTGTTGATGATACTATCTAACCATCTCATCCTTTGATGTCTCCTTCTTCTTTTGCTTTCAACCTTTCCCAACATCAGGAGCTTTTCCAATGAGTTATCTCTTCTCATTTGGTGGCCAAAGTGTTTGAGCTTCAACTTCAATATGTCTCCTTCCAAAGAACAGCCAGGGGTAAAATAAACTTATTATAGCTAGGCAATGATACTTGGCTAAGCTGGGAAGAAAAATATATGTTGCCAACTGGTTAGTGCTCAGATGAAAGAGCTCCAGTAATGGGGAGTAATAAAAAAAATATTTGAAGAAGTCAGTAGTAATCCACTTTTCTATTCCATAATATTTTATAACTATACAAGTATGTCCATGCAGTCACCAAGACTTAAGCTCAAAACAAAGGAGACTATAATTTGACTATAGTTTGGTGTAGTGGTTAAAGCATTAGGCTAGAAACCGGAAGACTAGTCCCACCTTGGGCATGAAGCTAGCTGGATGATCTTGGACCAGTCATATTCTCCTAGTCTTAGGAAGGAGACAATGACAAACCACTTTTGAAAAACCTTGCCAAGAAAAGTTGTTTTTTCAAGAGGCAACTGGACTTTCTGTTTTTTCTTTGAAGATGTTTCACTTCTTATCCAAGAATCTTCTTAAGCTCTGAAGAAGCTTCTTGGATGAGAAGCAAAACGTTTTCAAAGAAAAACCAGAAAGTTCAGTTGCCTCTTGAAAAAATACCCTTGGGACAACCATGACCTGGATGACTGAGAATCTCCATAGACAACTAGTCAAGAATACTTCAGGGACTTGTCCAGGCAATCTCTGAGAATGATTGAATAGAAGGAAAAAAAACCCATTAACAAGAAACCAAGAAACATCATCATTATCATTTTAGCCATTGTCCATCTACTATAGGATGAAGGCCTCTTCTGCATTTTTCCAACCAATATGGTCCTCAGCTTTCTTTTGCCAATTGGGCCCGCAATACTTGCTGATGTTATTGATTCATCTTGTTTTTATTCTCTTTTGTGGATGCTTTTTATCAAGTGGGATCCATTCTATGACTGCCTTGGTCCACCTGCCATCAGTTCTTCTTGC
>JANHFL010005144.1:9171-20982 GCA_032468155.1 Oxyrhabdium leporinum
CCCCCTCTCTCTCTTTTGCAGAAAAGGCTACAATTTAGGAATTAATCTTAAATTGATCCAATAACTTCATCCATCCCAACACATCTGCTGTAGTAAATTTCTTTCTCCAAATTACAGATTCAAGATCTTCAGGCAGGAGGAGATGCATTCCCACTGACAAGTACCTCTGGGAAAATCTTGGGTATGGTAAGTATTTTTGGGAAGGTAGCATCTGTCTATTGGAAGTGGAAAGAGTCTGAAGAAATGAGTGCAATAAAAAAGAAATATTAATTTATCCTCAGTCACTGAAGCAGTCTTTGCTTTACAACATGAATGTTGTCTTAAGTATCAGATTTTGTCTGGGGTGCTTATAAAAACTGATTAATAAATGTGAGTGAATGAACGAAAGACTGAATGCTGCATATTCACCTTTTTCTTTCTTCCATTTCAAAATCCAATTTCTCCTTCCATTAGCTAGTCAGAATTTTCTACAGAGCTATTTTGTTAAATAGAAGAGACACCTAGCAGGGAAAAAGAGAAGGAAAAACAGAACTCAGGGTTTTCCTGGTGGTACGAAGTATACCACAGGCAGATGCACATACACACTGAACATGCACATTGTTTTCGTAAAGTCCCAAAGGTGCTCTTTCAAAAGCCAACTGGATTTTGTTTTTCTTTGAAGACGTTTGGCTTCTCATCCAAGAAGCTTCTTCACTTCTGACTGAATGGTGGGAGATGGAAGGATTTACATTCTTTGTAGTCATCTGGTCGTTAGCACTTTTTATGAGAGTTGTTGAGGCCACATTGAAGTTTATTTGTGCCCTCAGGATCGCAAATGGGTGTGGAACCCTCTTGGAACTGCTGAAAGGACTGAAGAAGGTTCAGTCCTTTCTTCAGAACTGAAGAAGCGTCTTGGATGAGAAGCCAAACGTCTTCAAAGAAAAGCATTGCCTTTTAAAAAAGCACTTTTGGGACAACAAGGATGTGGACGATTGAGAATCTCTGTAGACATTTTGCCTACTTAATGGTTCAAGAAATATATGAGTCTGATGTTTACATGGTTCCTACCCCATTTTGCTTGTTCATTTATGTTCTTTGGACATTGCACAGTTTGCATGTATCTAGCCATATCTCTGTTTCTTATCTGCCCAGGCCTTGCGTAGCTGTGCCAAGAGTACAAAACCTGTATACATCTCGGTAGGCCACAAGATAAGTCTACTATCGGCTGTGCGCCTGGTCCATTCTTGTTGCAAGTATCGGATTCCTGAGCCCATCCGGCAGGTATGAGCAGAATGTGCATTTAGAGTGCTGATTACCAGCAACCTTAAGCTAAGTAACTTGGTCAACACTCTGAATGTTTGGACTTCAATTCCCAGAGTTCCTAACTAATGATGACCATTGCTAGGAATTCTAAGAGCAGAAGTCCATTCTTCTAGAGCAGGGGTGTCAAACTCAGTTTCATTGAGGGCTGCATCAGGGCTGTGTTTGACCTCGGGGGGCTGGGGTGGGTGTGGCCAGCTTGACGTCACCTGTGGTGGCTTGAGCACTCTGCTAGCGAAAACGGGCTCCTGAGCTCCATTTACGGTTGCAACAACCTCCCGCAACCTTCTGCCAGTGAAAACGGAGCTTGGGAGGGGGTGCATGCAGCCCTCCCAAGCTCCGTTTTTGCTGGCAGAGGCACCGCAGGCTGGTCCTTCACTGTTTCCAGGGCGGCCCTGCAGGCCAGATCTAAGCATCCAGATCTAAGCAGGCCAAATCCAGCCTGCGGGCCTTGAGTTTGACACCCTAATCTAGAGGACACCCTGGTTAGAAGAGGCTAGGAAGCTAGGTGAGGGCTAGGGGATCTGAGCTCTGCTGTATCAGATCATTTTGGATTTCATTTATTTTACTTCACCAAATACTTCACCAAATACTTCTGGAAAGTCATAAATAGGGGGAAAAGTTGACAGAAATCCTATTGTTTAATTTCAACTTTCTGTCTCCTGAAGATGTGCAAATAAATCATTTTAGGGCTTGATTTAGATATGTAGAAAATGACATCGTTCATTTGGGACTACATAAGCAATTATGCAGTTTGACTGAGGTCCTGAATCAGAAGCAAAATATAATAATTTCAACCTTTAGGTTGAACCAACAATAGATTGAACATTTTAAATTTTAAATAAATGTATATGAGATTTACATTTATATTAGACTCTTCCAAAGAGTTGAAACTTGCCCAGCATTAGACAAATTAAAACAGGAATTTTAAATTTTAGGTTTTAAAAAGGAACATTTTCCAGATCTGCAGAATTGGTACATAACTGCTCCATTTTGGGGGGATCCAGATAATCCCTTTTTGAAAAAAACTCTAAAATGTTTGTGTTAAGAAGTCAAGATGTATTCTCTGTAAGTAAGCACCCTATATTTAAACAAAAAAACTCTATACAACTAATTCCTGGATCAAATCGCTTGCAGAATGAATAGGATCTGCTGGGCCAACTGTACTGCTGATCCTCCCAGGACTCTGCAGGCTACAGAGATTGCCGAGACAGAATGCAGCCAGTGGATGGCAGTGCTGGATCACCATTTATGTACCTTGAGCAGAGCTTGAGCAAGGAGAGATTTCAGCACAGAATGTGTGGGCCACAAACTTGCCAAGAGCTAGCCTTGAAAGTTTCAACCATGCCTTCAATATACGCACCTGTGGCAAAGAAAAGCTCAAGCGGAGCAGTTTCTCACCTCTTGGCAGGGATGTTCTAATGGAAGGTACCATTCCTAATGTCAGAGTGCTCAGATTTATGAGCCAATAATAAGCCACTGCACCCATGTCAGCATCTTCCTAAATGCTAGCTTCATTCTAAGCTCGAAGAGAGAATCCATTTGAACTCCTTATAGCCGGGCTTCCCAGTCCCTGGTCCTTGGACAAGCACCGGTCACAGCATGCCAGAAACCGGGCCATGCAAACAAACAAAGCCCCAGGATGCAGGCAGCACATGAAATCACATCCCTTCCAGTCCACAGAAAAACCTCTCTCCACGGAACTGGTCCCAAAAGGTTGGGGACCACTGCCTTATAGGTCCCAGCACGAAATAGTTTTGGGGAAACAAAAATCAGTATTTGAGATGTTCTCCTCTTGAGCTGAAGCGTATTTTAGATGTGCAAAACTTCAAGTAATCTAGTTTTAGAAGAAAGGCAGAATACAAGATGCCACAAGATGACAGCAAAAAGTTAAGATTTTCTGCATCTTTTTGCTTCTATTATTGGACATCTAGATTTTTGCAACTCGGATCTGATTGTCTTGTGTTTGATCAGCCCTTGACCATTGCTTGCATTTTTGTTCGTGATGCTGTCCATAAAGGTGTGGCTCAATGGTAGATGGCTCAATGATTTATACTTGCAGAAGTGCCAGCTTCATTCCCTACCATCTTCGGATAAGGTCAATAAAATGCATGCAGGAAACCCTTGAGAGCCTTGAGGCAGTGTTGATAGTGCCAAGCTGAGAAACCAGCGGATTGATTCAGTATCGGACAGCTTCCCACACATCTTCATAAGAAGTCCTGAACAAATAACTCAATAACCATGCTCTGTGCATGATGGTGATTAGAAGCAGCATCTTTCTTCTAGTATGTAGGAAGATATGCATGGTTCCTGATTGTCAATGACTCCAGCACTGTCACGGAAGCCATAAGTATTCAAGAGAGTCAGTGTTTGCATGCCTTTTTATGGAAGAAATATTTCATGTGCCAAAACTGACTTCAGCCACCCAGTAATATTCCTTTTGATGTGAATATCTCCACTGTAACACCGACACAACTCTCTGGCCTGCTTGCTCTCATCCTCTCTTCCTTTGCTGCAGCATGTCTTGCATTTCACAGCCCATTAGCATCTTTATGCTGCCACTCCCACTTTCCTCTCTGGGGAAAGTCAGGCTGCAGCCCAAAAGTGGAAAAAAGCTTAAAGTAAGAAGAGGTGCCTCCTCCCAGCCCTGGGATAATAGCAATAACACATGGTAGAAGTAATAAGTCTGCCATCTTTTTGCAACAAAAGCACTTGCACAGTCTTGGGCATCTGACCAGCCTGATGTTTTCTATTTTTTCATACTCCTGGCGTAATCCCCAGTCTCTAATGCCACTGCTAGCCTACTCCAAAAATAGACGCGATCTTGAGGGATTATTAAGGCAACATGACCTGTCTTATTGATTAGCCTCTTGAGTTAATAAGCTAGATTAAGCCATTTTAGCACAATGTTAGGAGTGAAATGATGCTACAGTCTAAGAGGACACTTCGTTCTTCCCTTTCCCTGCCATGGAAGCAAAATGAGGGTAGCTCTGGATGCTGAAGGTGGCATTAATAATCTCTGATGGAGAAGCAGGACAATGAAACAAGGCATTTTATTGAAAAGGTGCAGCATTGCAATTCCTTGGATATTGAACCAATTGAATACTTAGACATTGCAATCTCTGAGCCACAACATTCATGACAGAGAACCCAGTCTTTGGTCAAACAGGAATAGTTATTTGCTAACTAGGTTTTTTTTAAAAAAAAAATCACTTATGGGAGAGAGATTTTCCTCTAATGGAAGACTCTGAACTTAAGCCATATTTATTTTCATCCAAAAAATGATTATATTTTGTTTTTAATTATCGCAAATATAATTTTATTAAGAATTTTAATTACAATAGTAAAACCTGATACAAATTAAATTTAGAGAAAGAGAAGAGAATGGAAAGAAAGAATAAAATGTACAAGAAAAGAGAAAAAGAAAAAGAAAAGAGAATATAATAATAAAAAAAAAAGAATATATAGAGAAGAGACTTCCAACCTTCATCACCACAAGTATAACAACTCTTCAAAACTTAAACAGACATCTCTTCATCCCATATTCCATCCCTTAACTATAAACAAATCCATAAAACATCAACATTTCAATCTTGGTGTCAGAAAAAAGTCCATAAAGGGTTGCCAGAACATCATAACAAAATATTTTAACCTTGCTCAAATAAAGCAACTATATATTTCTTCATTTTACTTCTAACAATCTTAATCTTCAATTCAATCCCAAATTGTCATAGGATTTTTTTTCAGTTCTTTATCCCATCTTACATATTTCTTTAAGGTTTGAACAAGCCTCTTTTTTAAATACAATATGAACATATTTGCCATATCATTTTCTTGATGAATCATTTGTATTTTCCTTTCAATTTTCAAAACTTTGGCCAGTTTCTATTGTATGTCCAGTAACACATTATTTTCCAAATCATTATCTTGGGCTATCATTTGTGGTTCCATATTTTCTGCTTTATTTTATCACATAAAACATCTCTCACATCTTTCATTCCTCCATTAACATGTTTTGGTCTATCCATAGAAGAATATCATTACTGACAGTTGATATTGTAATTATTAACTTCTGTCTCCTTTCTTCAAAGATTTCCTTTAATGTTGACATTTGTTTTAATGTTTTGCATCATTCTGTAAATCTCAGGATTAACTGACATCAGCTGTTGTATTTTTTTTCTGCTTAAAATGTTTATTCCCCTCCAATGTCCGGTTTCTAAAATCATCATTTATCTTTTATTATTGACTTGCCATTGCCAGGATAACAGAATATACTTGTTTCCTACGAGAAGTTGTTTATTTTTGATAGACAAATCAGAAACCTTATTTTCCAATATTGTAAATTTACCTGCCCCCTTAATCTGTTCATAATTATCGTAGATTAAAATCTTATTTAGCTTTTCACTTTATTTCAAATTCTTTAAGTTCTAGGTTCTAAATGTTTTTTATTTTGTTCAGCGTTGAAGATAAACTCATCTGATGAAGATTTTTCAAACCTATCTCTAGATCTATGGTAGTTCTACTGCAATTAATAAGCAATTTCTGAAAGTGATTAAAAAGTAAGGTTTGCAAACTTAGTGTCCTTTAAAAGTCTCCACCTCGGTTGGGAGCAGGAGGGCTAATCCCATTGTCTTCTGGTGCTCAAACCCATAAAAAATGGCTGTCCTGTGGTCTCCTTGCAAGAAGTAGCCATTTGGACCAATATGGGCAATATTCTTTTTTATCATAGAGGTTCCAAGTAATTGGCATGCTCACCGGTTCCTTGGTCTTTGCTGCAGATGTCATCTCTGCTTTTGCAGAGCCATCTTCAGTTTTTAATTATCTAAAATTCTATTTCCAATTTTTGGGTTATTAAAATGTTTTGCAGGTGCTTTTAAAGTGGAAAAGTAGGCTAAAATATGTATTAAAGAAACAAAACGGCTAAATAGCATTTAAGTATGTTGGAGATGACTGGCTTTTAGTTTCTGTTATTGCCAGTAATTATTGGCTTGAGCCATTTGTATTCAACAGTTTTTGCCTTGTATAATTTGTTGGTATGGAGTCAAATGATGTAAATTAATTTTGTTAAGCAGATCTAAAACAAATTAATTTGTCATAACAAATGTATCTAAATGTTCAAACCCCCATTACTTTCACAAAAGGTGGGCATGCAAAATAGCCAAGGTGATCTTTTGTGTCTCTGGCCCAGTTCATGACATATGCAAGCTTTTATGCTACAGAAAGGTATTCATCTGCTCCCTAACCTGGAAGCTTGAATCATTATGTACCAATAGTGGATTATTCCAATCTGTTCTTTCATATAGTATAATTAACATAATAGGTTAAAACAGCAATGCCATTCTAGATCCTATAAGATTGCAGTTCCCATCACCATTGGCAGTCTAGAGCAGGGGTGTCAAACTCAACACCCAGAGGCCAGATCTGGCCCACGGGGTACTTAGATCTGACCCCCAGGGCTGCCCTGGAAACAGTGAAAGACAAGCCCGTGGTGCCTTTGCCAGTGAAAATGGAGCTCACAACAGCTGTGCATGGCCCCCCTGAGCTCCATTTTCACTGGTAGAGAGTTGCAGGAGGCTGTTGTAGCTGAAAACAGAGCTTGGAAGCCTGTTTTTGCTGGCAGAGCACTCGGGTCACCATAGGTGCCCCAACACAAGTGATGTCGAGCTGGCCACGCCCACCTTGGCCACGCCCATTTTAGCCCCCCAAGGTCAAACACAACCTTGATGCGGCCCTCAATGAAATTGAGTTTGATACCCCTGGTCTAGAGTGTTCATTGATTCAGTGTCCCTCAACCAAAGGATTTAACATTTGATCTCTCCCATTCTCTTCATTGTTCCGTATTTTGTGATATATCAGATGGCAGCCTGAAATTTGATAATCCTAGGATAGTTATTTTCATTCAGCCTGGTCACTCTTATATATTTGTCGTAATAATATCCCTGGAATGAGGAATATGAACCTTGAAAAAGAAAGATGGAAAGAAAGGAATTTTAAAGATTATCAAAGGAAGGGCTGTTAGTGCTGTGGTTAATGGAAGGCTGCTTTGGAACACTACACGTGACCACAGACTACCTGTCCATCCGTCTCACAAAAAGTAGAGAAAGGATCGATCAGGAATTACAGAATGAAGAATGTGAAAATGATAGGTAAGAGTAGCTGAAGATAGAATGTACAACGGAATTGAAGAAAGCAGTCAAAAGGTAGGGTGCCTTCAAAGGACTGCTCACATAAGAAGTTAAGTCAATGGGGTAGAACAGGAGTGACCAAAGGTGAATGTCGATACATCTGGACCTCCATGATTTTGTACATCAGGTTAATTTCATAGCTATGTATTCCTTGCCGCTACTCCAATGAAATCAGCTTGAGGAAGAAGGTTCTCAATTAGATCCTGTTCTGAGGCTATGGCAGGCTTGAGAAGCCTGACTGCGTGTGTACATTTTGTCCTCTTTTCCCTGTTTGCTGTGATCATTCGCCAGAGCAGCTCGGCATTTCTAGATCACCCTCCCTCTTTCAAGGCATGTTAGTCTATGATGGCAAAAATCAGAAATACTACAACTTTTATTAAAAGGCTTTGGTGACGGTGAAGTGATGACATAAGTGCAACTCACAAAAGTTGATGCCTTTTAATAAAATCTGTTAATCTGAGAAGATACTACTGGACCTCCTGATTTATTTATTTATTTATTTTGTCTTTCCCATTCTGCCGGTTGTCAGACACCTTGTACTTCAATTCCTGTTGCCAGCAGACTGACGAGTCTGGGAACCCTTGTTCATCTGGAAAATACGTTCTGTGCAGATCTGTTATGGCCCATTGAGATGAATCGTTCTAAATTCAGACAGCCATCGAATTTCTGGAACCTTCTCATCCTTTACCCAGTTCCGCTGCAAGTTTAATTGTCCCAAATGCCAAAGCTGTCACCCAATTTGGTTTTGTTCCAGAATTTGGCAGCAATTCTATAGAGAAATGTATTGAAAGACCCAATCCGAGAAAAGAAAGCATGGTGTCCATTAACACATTTATTTCCTTCGCTGTGAAGAATTTAGGTAGCATTTGGCAGCCCATATCAAACCGCTCAGTTTGCATTGAATGGAATAAAAATCTACGTTGTTTGAAAGAGGCAGCTTGGCATTCTCTTGTTTCTTCTTTCTCGCTCAAAAAGCAGCACGGTGGAACTGGTTCGAATTGAGATCGTAACGTGGCAGGTATAAGAAGCGATCAGTTATAAGCTTGTCTCCTCTTGGTGCAGTCTCAGCCTGGTTCCCAACCTCTTAAATGAAAATCTGCTATTTAGTAGATCTTTTTAACACTGTAAATTGAAGACACTAAAATATATAAAAAAAGAAAACTACCCTCATCTTGATGCTGGTATTTTTATTCCAGTTGGATGCCCTTACTTTTAGGTAAGGAAAAGAAGTGTAGCTGCTAACCACATTTTTAAAGTATTATATACGGTAATTTGACTCATAGTCCGACTCAGAATAAGCTTCTTACATTTCCATGACCACAACTGAAAAATAATACTAGCCAGGTGAGCCATTGGTCCGATCCAACATGGGTTTTCATATAAATTATTTGCAAGCTTTTGACCAGTGGTGAGTGGAAGGGGCTCATTTTGTTCTCAGTCCAAAAATATATCATGAGAGGTAACCCTCAATCCTCTTTGGGATAGAAGCTGCATTGTGATTGTCCGAAATCTGACTAGGACTGAGAATTGTGAGATATTTTTTCCCTCCGGATGCAGTAATGTCAGAGCCCAGCAGCTCTCTCTTTTCTGCCTCCTCCCATTCTCTTAACAATCCTAGAAATGGTCACTTGCACCAGTCAACCTAATTAAACTCTTATTATTTTCCTCTTGGCCCTGATTATAGGCAGATATAAGATCCAGAGAATACATCCGGAAACATATGGAGGTCAACATTGCTGTGCCCCCTCCTCAGCCAGAGAGGTAGGTGTTTACGTGGCTAGAAAGCTATACATGCCCCCCCTCCCCCCGTCAATCTGCTTTTTTAATGCTCTTTGGGAATGGCATTAAAGTGGCATCCAGGGACCAGCTATTTCTGGCAGAGCCTCATATGTCTCTGCAAATTACATGTTTCCCAAAACGTTTGAATCAGATTTGCTACAACCTTGAGATGATCACAAAACATATTCATATCTCGGAGCAAAGGTGCCATTTTGGCAGCATAGGTGCCAAAGGTGATATTTATGTTCTGGAAAAGTTGCACGTCACCTTTGCTGAGGTACATCCAGAGTTATTCCAGGAAAGTGACATTTTATTCTTAGAAATCAGTCTTCCAATGAGTGGCACTAACTTACAAGGAAGAAAAGTAAAAAAAAAAGAAGTGGAATTTAAGATCCAGCCTCTACTGATGGATTGGGATAACATACTCCGCATAATTGCATCCCAACATCTAATGCTAGTGCATAGATTTTTGTCATGACACATGTTTGATCACTTGCTTCTTTTTTTAGAGGCCAAGATGTGGAAAGTGCCGGATTGGCGGAAGCTGACAAAGATGAAGGCAAGCATTGAGGTATGACTGTTCCAGGGCGGGTGCTTAAAGTTGGGACAAGTTCCCATTCCAAACCTTATACTCTTTCAGATTCTTTTTTTTTCTTAGTTTGACCCTGTCCTGTTTTGTACCCTTCTTTCCTAGAGCTAATCACAAAGATGAGCTTTCATCTCAAAGGCCATCATCCTGGGGAAGAGAATGTGGCAATTTCCATCTATTCAACAAAGCACTGCCCAGAGGTCAAAGACAATCAGGACAACTCTTTCAAGAGTACTTTCATCTAGGGATTTGCCAACCGCATTTTGGAGCAAGAAATATTGTCCTAACAGAGTGGGCCTGGGCTTTAGGTGAACACAAAAGGCAAACAAAATGACCCAGGTGAGTAGTAATCTAAGGCAGTGATGGTGGTGGGCAGGTGGCCCTGTGCAGCTGACAGATTACTTTCCTGCAGGGCAGAGAATCTTGGGTGAATTCCTCAGGGAGGACTATTTTTTTTTTCCTGCCAGCTGCTCCATTCCTTATCCTGAAGTTTCCTTTCAGGACAGTGAAAATCCTGAAACTTAGGATAGCTTCCCTAATTTTGGTCCTTTCCAGGTGTGCTGCCTGGGAATTCTGGCGGTTGAGGGCCAGCGTATTCTGGAAGGGAATGAATCATTATGTGCCAGTTTAATGGTCATAGGCTCGGCTTGATCCCTGTAAGCAAAAAATACATTTCCTAACACTGCATTACATATTGACTGAAGACACTGAACGCTTGGTATTTTATTTTTAATGATTGTGAAATGCTGTTTTCTGCTTATTTCGTTTATCCTATTTGTACACTGCACACTTCTAGCAAAGCTACCTTGTGGCAGTGTATGTGCATCTATGATGATGGAGAGTACATGCTGGTTTTAATAGGTTGAATAGCGTGAATTATTCACAACAATTTGCTCAATTATCCTGCCATGAAATGGATGCTGGTTAAACCTGTTATTGAGCTAGAAAAGAGTTTGGGTTATCCTTGAAATCACTAAGTTGGCCTTGATGAATTGGCTGTGGCAAGTTGGTCACAGTGAGTTGTCTACAGCGAGTTGTCCCATTCCTTACTGAACAGGCACACTAATTGTCCTGATGCCTCACTGTCGATCCTTGAGTTGTTCCTCTCTGCCTGGAATGGTGCTGAGATTTTGGAAAGACTACTGATGCAGTGGCAATGCTGTGCAGCTGCTAGTTCTCAGATCTGTCTCATCTGCCCACTTCTTGTCTCTCTTCCCCGAGAGCAGGTACTCATCAGTGCCAGAAATAAGTAGCTTGTTTCTAGGTTACGCACTCCAAGAGTTCTAATTTCAGAGAAGGAGTAAGTTGTTTCAGGGCTTCTGTTCTCTAGTGCCATCTTTCTGTGTTGCATCAACTGTGCAACAGCTTCACAATAGAGGAGAGAGAGTCTAGATTAGCACAACTTTGTTCAGGCCAGTGATAAGGCTAGTGAAGAAATCAAACCTGTTTACTAAAAGGGAAGTCCTGAGTTCGATGGCACTTATTAGAAAGTCAGCAGGCTGCAGCTTCTGTTCCCCGAGGTATTCTAGTATCCACCTAGAAGTGCAGAAATCTGCTGTAGAAACACTTTCGGTCGATAAACAATTTCTGAAAACTGCTTTCCTGGAGATACTGAAAACATTGCTCAATTAATTAATTAGCTACCAGAGAGTCTGTTAATGAGCTTTTCAAATTTTCCTGCATTTGTTGGTAGCTCTAAGGGTTTTTATCCTCCTGCCCCTCTCCAGGATAAATGAAAACAGTCTCTGAACATTAATGGGGCACCAAGAATGTGGTTCAATACATTTTTTCAAGTTATAATTCAATGTAAATTTTAATCCTTTACTCCACATATTTTCCCATTGATCAAGCATTATATTCAAGTTTTTCGCCACTTGCAGCGCATTCAGAAAGTATTCAGACCCCCTTCACTTTTGTCAATTTTGTTATGCTGCAGCCTGATTCTACAGTTGTTGAAAT